>JASANR010001291.1:0-10889 GCA_030849635.1 Wallacemonas sp. MBr04 | reverse complement strand
AAAACACACAAAAACAGACACCAAAAACAGAGAAAAACGAAAGCCAGACACAAACGCAGAAAAACACCTCAGAATCACCACGTTTACCGAGAAGAAGAGCAGGCGAGAAAACAAAACAAAACCAAAGAGACACACGGAGAGACACACCAACAAGAACACCACCACCACACAGGCACACACGCATCGAAACAAAGAAAAGACAGCACACAAGAAGAGAGGAGGACGCGCAAGCAAAACAAGAGCACAACGGTGCGGTGGCCAACACAACACCAGCACCAGGCGAAACACACAGAAACCAAGAGAGAGAGTCTGCGTGAGGGGAAACCAAGACACACAGACGCAGACAGAGAAAGAGCGTGGAAAGCAGAAACACCAGCAACACACAACGCACATCGACACTTGCGTGTGCGACGCTGCGGTCAAGCACGCCACCCAAGCACACACGCACGTGCACACATCACAGCCGCGTCATCGTGCCACACACAGCCGCCTCATCCGTGTCGTGTTCGTGCGCGGCATCAAAGGTGGCACCAAGAGAAACGTCGATAGGCTTGGTCAGCGTGTGGAGCGCACACCATGCGCATCAGCCAGGTGTCTTTGTTTGTTCTTGTGAAGAAGGGTGACAAAGAGGGAGGAGAACGAGATGAGAGGACAAGTGACTGTTCTGGTGCATGGGAAGCAAACCGACGAGTGAAGGATCGATGCGCAAATGTGTGACCGCACACAGAGAGAACAGAGACGTTCAGCAGTCACGAATGCAAGAGAGTCTACAGTGTGAGTCAATCGGCGTGCTGTGCAACCACAGTACTGCAACAGAAGTGCGTCAAGACACCCAAGCGCAGACTAGCGTCAGCACGTGCCATTTTTTCGGTGATCACTGCCTTGCGTGTCTTTCTGAGTGTATTCTCTTTTTTGATTCAGTGGATTCATTGTTGTTTGCACTGATCAGAAAAAAACCAACGCACAGCCAGGCTAGCGAGTAACACTATCGCAGGAGCTCCACTCGTGTGGGGATGAAGAGGTGTGCGTTGGAAAAAAGAACGGCATCGCCAAAGGGGAATGAACACACGCACAGGTCATGCGGCTCGAAAACGAAGAAGAAACGACGAGTTCAGTGCATTCACAACAAGGACAGAGCGCAAGACAGTTCTGAATTTCATGTTCACGGTGGATGGAAAAGAATGAAGTCACTGTTCAAAAGAACACTGTGTTCGGGCAAACATGGTGTTCTACAGCGGACTGTCAGAAAACAAAAGAAAAAGGACGCGGCACGATTCGCTGGGATCTTTTGTCCTAAAAACAAAACAAAAAGAGCTGCAAAGAACATGTCGAAAGAAAGAATAAAGAAGAGAATGAAAAAGAACAGGAACGAACAGACTAAATTTGGACGCGAGGTTGCGTCATTCCGTATCCTTAGTCATGAAGTTGACTATTAAGAGTGGACATAGGATGAGGCATGTGTGCTTTCTTTCACGGCAGTTTTGGTCACTCTTTTCACTGCAGTCACAGAGCACACTTCTGTTCATTCAGAATTCAACAAAGAACAACACCACGGATGATCGTGGAGCAAAGCATACAAGAAGTGTTTGCAGAAAAAGAGAGCAAACTCCCACTGGACTCATTGCCGAATTCCGCACGTGGTTGGCGTTCAGACGGGGGAGAGACAACACTTGGTGTGGGCGGTGAGTCGTGAAAGCATGTGGATGAACAACGAAGGGAGGCACCATGCATAAGCGTTTGCCAGTTGCTCTCGAATTTGGCGTCAAACAACAGTGAAAACGAATGAAACATAGGAGCCAAATAGGCCAGGGGTGAGATCTCAGATGCGGTGATACCACTGATCCACCGTTTCCGGTACGTGCCTAAGTGCCGATAGAGAACCGGGCGCGGGAGGTGCCTCTCAAGTTCAACACTGTGAGCTTCGGACATGTACGGAGACCAGTGATCGTGGTCACGCCGCTCGACCGGGCTTGGATTTCCTCGAGCGACGGTGCGCCAGCCAGCGGAGAGAGATCGCTGAGGTTCTTGCAAAGGCCAAAGTTCACTTTCTTGAGGTTGGTGCAGGTGCCCAGCCCTGCAATCGTCGCCACACCGCTCTTGTTGGCCAGGATCTCTTCGAGGGATGGTGCGCCAGCCAGTGGGGAGAAATCGGAGAGCCCCCCACACTTTAAGAAGTTCACCCTCATGAGCTTTGCGCACTTCGCCAGCCCTTCAATCGTAGTCACGCCGCTCTCGCAGGCTTCGATTACTTGGAGGGCCGGTGCGCCGGCCAAGGGTGTGAGGTCGTGAAGCAAGGCGCACTTGTCGAAGGCCACCCTCTTAAGGTTGGCACAGGTGCCCAGCCCTGCAATCGTGGTCACACCGCTCTCCTTGGCCCAGATCTCTTCGAGGGATGGTGCGCCGGCCAGGTGTGTGAGGTCATGAAGCGAGGCGCATTTGTCAAAGTCCACCCTCTTGAGGTTGGCACAGGTACCCAAGCCCGCCATCGTGGTCACACCACTCTCCTTGGCCAAGACCTCTTCAAGAGAGAGCAGACCAGCCAGCGGAGCTAAGTCGGAGAGCGAGCGGCACGCTGCGGAGGTCAGCTGCTTCAGCTTGTGACACGTGGCGAGCGGTGCAAGTGTGGCAACGGCAGTGTTGCTCACGTCGATCACCTCAAGAAAGCGCAGATCACGCAATGGAGAGAGATCGGTGAGTGATCGGCACCCCGCACAGTGCACTTTCTTCAGACTACGGCACATTGCGAGCGGAGCGAGTGTGATAACGTGAGTGTAACGCACGTCAAGCTCCTCGAGTGACAGAAGACCAGCAAGCACACTCAAGTCCCGCACGTCTGAATACGAAAAATCCAGCACACGCAGATGACGGCAGTCCTGCAGGCCTGAGATGTAGCGCAGTGCACGGCACCACGTCACAGACAGAATCTCCAGGTTGCGGAAGGACCTCAAATCGGAGACCTGCACACGGCAAAGTCTCAGCTCTTGGAGATTGGGTGGAAGAGGACCAAGCGCCTCGAGTGGGATGGTATCACTTAGAATGCTCCTGTTCACATCCATTGAGGTCACATTCGACCCATCAACGCTGACCAGCGATCCCCGGTACTCGTGCGTGACCAGCTTCACAGGCAGCCGCTCCACACCGAATGGTGTCCTGTGAAGCCACCACCTAGCGGCGTCCAAGTAGAGCTGCGCCTTTGTAGTATCACCCTTGAGCTGTTCAACTTCAATCCCGGTGATGATATTGAACTGACCAGTCGTCTTGCGGAGTGCAATCTCGTTTCCAATGACGTGGCCTTTGCCACTGGGTGACTCCGTCTCAGTCAGCCAGCGCGTCCATGACGTGCACACGATCAAGGCGTGACTCGGTGTCTTGTTGAACTGCAGGATGAAGCGGATGGACATGAATGAGGAAACGAACAAATACTGACAGGGCTCAAGGATCTAGAGTTGAAGCAACACAAAGTGCAGGAAAGTGACGGGAGGAGAGAGCGAGCCAGTGGAAGGATACGTCAAAGTGGTCTGTGTGTCATGTGTTCGCGTCTCTCAGCAGGGTGAGACGTGCAGTGGGAGAGAGTGGCCATCTCACTCTATGATGACATGTGATAATAGATGGGAGTAAGTTTGTTGATTTTTCGGGAAAAGAGCATATAGAAAGCCAATGATGATATATAGAGACAAAGATGCGTGGCTTCAATTGGCTCCGTTTTCATGCACGTGACACTTCTTGTTGATGCGCACGCAAATGAAAGATGGAAACGTGCCTTTAAACAAGAAGCACAGATCGTAAAACAGAAAAAGTCGAGAAAACAATGGGCGGCGACAAAAAAAAAAGGAAAATGAGCCTGAACACGGCGAGTCACTCAAAAGGAAAAAAAAACATGAATGAGGGAGAGAATCAAACAGTCGCGCACCAGTGTTCCAATCCGTTGCTTTTTGATTTGGCAACTGTTTGTTTTCGAAAGATCCGTGTGAGACACATTTTTTGCTTTTGCTTTTATGAAGGAATTCGAAATGCTGTCTGCGAGAGGAGACCTGTTTAGTAGTTGGATGAAGGACTGACATGCACGTTGGTGCAACCGCATGTCTGTGAACGGCCGCTCGGTGAACCGACGCGTCATTCGCAGTTGGACAGTTCGACAAGTCCTCACGTTCGTGCAAGTTGAGCATTGTATAGATGCGCTGCGACGAAATATGAGGCGTGAGTTTGACCAGAACAGGGTGGAAAGAAAAAAAGAGAAGAACAGGGGGGTGCACAGATAGAAAGAGTGGAAAAGAACACAACGGTCAAAGTGGGGGCGAAAAACACATGTTTGCTCAAAAAAGAGTGCTCGTCACTGGCCGTGTGTGTGTGTGTGTTACGGAAAGGTTTCATTTCAAGAGGGAGGAAGAGGAGGAAAAGAAAAGAGAGAGAAAAGAAAAAGACAGGCAACGAATGATGAAAGTGGAGTGCCTGATCAGAAGGTTAATTTTTGATTACATCCACCAGGCCGAGACCAGCGCGGCACACAGTGCCATGATGAGGCTCACGGACACGCTGCTGATGCGGCTGCCAAACTGAGAATCAACTGAGCCAAGCATACCGCGCTCGACGTGGCACACCTCGTACATGGGCGGGCAGCTGATGGTTCGTGTCACACCGCTCTCCGACCGCAGTGTCAGCGTGGTCCCGTCTGGGCACGCCGTCCACGCGCCGTTCTTGAGCTGGACGTCGTACGAGTCGGCGTTGCAGCGCACCGCGGCGCACACACCCTCCGTGGTGTACTGGTTCTTGCTGGCGCTTGTCGCATCCAAGCACTTGGAGCTGGCCCCGAAGACAGAGTCCAAGACGACGCCATCGTCCACGCTGCAGCGGAAGTCCCATTCCGACCCGCTGTAGGTCGGGCAGTAGTCCAGCTCCGACGCCCCCGACCACTGGCCGTAGCCACTGGCCCAGCTGGCGTCCGACGGGGCGGTGGTGTCCGCGCACGCGCCGACACCAGTCCGGTCAGGGTTGCAGTGCAAGTTGAAATCGTCCTTGTCGGCGCAAAATTTGGTGTTGGGCAGCGCGACGCTGTTCGTGAGGCACGGCTGATCGAGGAACGCGCAGCCTGCGCCGCGGCCCCACGCGGAGATTTCCGCCTTGTCGTACACGCCCTGGTACGCGCCCGTGTCCTCCAGAGCGGCCATGGTGATGGCGCTGATGTAGCCCGCTTCTGGCGAGGTGGCCATGATGTCCGACTTCATCGTGCGCATCTCCCAGGTGGACTTGAGGGACGGCTCCAGGGGGAGGTACTCGGCGTTGCTGCAGCCGAACTGCTCCGCGATCGCCGCCTTGAGCTTAGTGCCGGCGAGGACGACGGGCGTGTCAGCCTTGCCGCGGACGGTGCGAGTGGCCAGCATGTTCTTCTTTTCAAAGTAGCCCTCCGAGAAGCCAAACGCAACAAGCACGGAGCGCGCCATGGAGCGCACATCGGTGTCAAGATCGCCAGTGATGTGGCTCGGGGCAAAGTTGAGCACCGCGACAGTCGTGCGTGCGTCGCTGTCGCCGGTGTGGCTGCAGTCCATCGTCCACGAGCCCACGCCCACCTCAGTTGGCTTCGCCGTCAGGTAAACGAGGATATCGTAGCCGACCAGACCCATTGTGCGGTGCCAGTCGCCAACCGTGACAGGACCGCACCGGGAGTCGGCGCTGTAGTCCGGCACTCTGATGGGATCCGTGAGGCGCTTCACATTGAACCGCTCCTCGAGCAGCTCCACCGCAGCCGGCGCAATGCTGTACCTGAGCGTGTCGCGCTTCGCGTCGGTGAGGACGTTGTCTTCTGTGCACGCCCGTGTCACGGTGCCGTACTCCACCACACTCCCTGTGGCGCTCGAGCAGTAACGGGTCTCGTCGTACAGGTTCTCGAAAGAGAAACCAATGCGGATTGACTTAAACGTGTCCGCTGCGGACGCGGCACAACAGCACATCACAGTGAGCACGGCCAGTGCCAGCATCGCGTAGGAAAGGGGGCGGCGCATTGCTGTGGATAGGATGAAGGAGGTTTAAAATGGAAAACTGGGAGGGTAGTTAAGTAGTCTTGTTCGCTGAGGTGTGTCATTTCAAGAGTGAGAGGGGAAAGTGGGGGAGGAGAAAGGAGACAGTGGAGCGGTAGAAAAGCAATTTACAGGTGGTCATGGTGCGGGTCGTTTTAGAGAGTGTGGTTCTCTGGCGTAGGAGCAACCAGAGAGCTCCCGATGTAGAGAGCGGTTTTTCTATTTTTGACAGTGACGTTTGTGGAACAAGAGACGGGAGAGACTGTGGGGTTGAACAGTGGCGTAATAAAAATGAGGGGAGGGGAGAAAATGGGAAAAGGAAAGGAGGGCCGCTATGGCAGTTGCCGGAAAAGAAAAAGTGAAAACAAGAGCAGGGTTTGTCAGCTTCCCGCACGACGAACATCTAGCAAGTGCGCCGCTCTGGTTGTCTCCAGTTGAGCGACGTGCCGTTGAAAGATAAAGGTCCAGCATCACTGCTACAGAAAGAATAACCGCCTAGGCGGCACACTCCCTCCGTGCATGTGGACTACGCGGATGAAAATACCACGCGACGAGCACAACACTATGGAGAGAGAGAAGGAACTAACTGGTGGTTAATATCCTTTCCGTGTGACCCCTATCCAGCGTGACGTCTGAAATAGAAACTAGATGGAGAAGAGTGTTACATGTATGGGGCTGTTAAAAAGACAACGCGTGGTGATATGAGAGCGTTCCCTCATTGGGGGCGTCTCGTGCGGGTTAACAGTACGATTTTGACTACATATAAAATGTTCTGCAAATGATGTAACAAAGATGAAAAGCAAAACTCAGTGAGCGCAGTGGCGTTTGGTGTCCCACATGTTTTTTGTAAACGTGGCGATCGGGAGAGGGAAAGGGGCTGTGCAATGAGATGAGGACGGGAGAGGGGAGGAGAGCATGGTAGTGAAGTGGAGAAACACTCAACATGGGCGGCTTGTTGCCATTCCAAGTACACCAAGAGAAGCATGTGAAGAGTGAGTGTCCGAATTTGGAAGCTCTAACGTAAGGGGACGCATTAAGAGTACCAACGATCACGTGATCAGCTGCCAGTGAGCATCAGCACGATCAGAGTCCTGGAAAACGATGAACTGCTGATACCTTTGGTGGAGCCAACTGGTTCTTTTGATTGTGGATTTGTTGAAGGGTAAATACCGATGATTTGGCAGTCTGAAAAGTCGTCTGCACCGCGAAGGTGGGAATTCGAAAAGGAAAGAGGGAACGAACAGACTGTCTTTCTGTCTGAATGGTTGGAAGAAAGGATACTATTTTACCGTGAGTCACTGAGGTGATCATCTCGTTTGGGGGGATTCGTTAAGTCTGAACCGTTTTTCGTTCACTGATTTGCACATCCATTTCGTTGTGGCTAACTTGGCTTTCTACAATTCACAGGTAAGGGGGAAAAGGGGACTACATAAATGGTGGCCTCCTACTGCGAGAGAAGAAAGTGCACATGATCTGTTCAAAATGAGATGAACACTTGCATGTATTGCACTCTTTGAAGCGGAATAGCACGGGGGAAAATGCAAAAGAACTATGTACAATAGTGGAGATTGATTTTGAGGTGGCTTGTAGCAGCCAGAGCCACTTGTACATGAAAGCAAGACACTCTGGTCTGGAGAAAAGGAAAAAAGAAAATGAGGGGTACAGGGAACCAAGTATCGCTGCTTGGCTGTGTACATGTACATGAGGGGGGAAAAGCCACGACAGCTACTCGCGAGGCGGTTGTAAGTGCGCAGCAAAGTCGTCTTTCACTGCTGTGTTCGCATCGGTCATGAAGTCAAGGTCGACATCGGCAACATCAGGCCCAGCGCCACGCTTCACGCGGGCACGACGACGAGGACCACGCGGTTGTTGATCAGCGCCGTTTGCATCTGCGGGGAGGGCGAGTGGGTTGATATTTCCAGACACCAGTGAGGGGCGTGCGGAGAACACTTGAATGCCAGTCTCATCCCCCACCTCCACCATCTCCACCGCCTTCTCCTTATCTGTCGCGTCCTGCTGTTCCTCGTCCACGGGAGGACGGACGCGTGGCGGGGTCACGGTGTCGACGTACTCGCTCGCGTGCAACTCGGTGGGCTTCCGGCGGCGACAGCAGCAGCACAGGATGATGATGATAAACGCAATGAGCGCCGCACCCAGGATCGCCACAAGGATGGGCCACCACAAGAAGGTTTTATCTTTTGGATCACGAGGCACGGATGCGCCACTGTCAGAGGCGTGGGGCTCGCACGCGACGTACGCGGCATCGCTCACAGACGCCACGTTCACCCAGCCACCAGTGCTTGCACTGAAGCCAATGTAGCGTTCCGTGTCAACTGAAGTGGTGGGATAGGTTGGTGCCCAATGACCGTACGCGCTGCTGTTGGCAGAACCGAAGGCAGAGAGGCCTGATGATTCGTTGGTCATATCCTGCAGCCACGTCCACGCGCTGGTGCCTGTATTGTACAGGCCACCGAGCAGGACAGTCGCAGTCGCATCCGTGTTCGTCTCGATCAGCTTCCGCTCCAGCGCAGCCTGCACATCCGCATCCAGCACAACAAGCGGCGCGCGGTTCTCGCCACACAGTGCCTCAGAGCTCAGAGACGTCCCACTGCGTGCCGCAATCGTGATGTCGTAGGCCTTGGGTGGTGGTGCAGCCACACACGCAGCGTAGAACGTGCGCGTCTCAGCCGCGGGGTTCACCCAGCCACCAGACGCGCTGTTCATCGCCATGTAGCGCGCAGAGGGCGTGCCGTCCGCTGCAACGGTCATCGCAGGGTTCGCAGTGGCCCAGTTAGTGTACGCCGTCGTCGACGGCACAGCACTCAGTGATGGGTCGTCGCTGGACAGGCCGTACTTGCTCGTGAAGGCATCACCCGTCGTCGTCCACGTCCAGGAGCCGTCTTGCGTCGTTTGGCCAGCGTACTGCGCGCCGACGTACACGTTCGCGTCGCTCGGCACACCACGCATGTTCATGACGCGCTCCAGCGCATCCTGTTTGAACGGGGTGGCTGGTGCATACAGCGTGCCATTAGATGCGGGGCAAAGATGTCGCAGACTGTCAGTGTACGTCTGCGGCGACGCCACACCAGTGCGGGACTCCACCAAGAACACCTTCGAGGCTTCAGCTGCAACAGGCGAGGCGTACGGCTCGCACGCGACATACGATGCATCGACCACTGATGCCACGTTCACCCAGCCACCAGTGGACGCGCTGAAGCCAATGTAGCGTTCTGTGCTAACTGAGGTGGTGGGGTAGTCTTGTGCCCAGTCCGTGTACGCGCTGCTGTTGGCGCTTCCAAACAGTGACACGGTGGTCGATGAATCACGCAAGTCACGCATCCACGTCCACGCACTGGTGCCTGTATTGTACAGGCCACCGAGCAGGACAGTCGCAGTCGCATCCGTGTTCGTCTCGATCAGCTTCCGCTCCAGCGCAGCCTGCACATCCGCATCCAGCACAATCAGCGGCGCGCGGTTCTCGCCACACAGTGCCTCAGAGCTCAGAGAAGTCCCACTGCGTGCCGCAATCGTGATGTCGTAGGCCTTGGGTGGTGGCGCAGCTACACACACAGCGTAGAACGTGCGCGTCTCAGCAGCGGGGTTCACCCAGCCACCAGACGCGCTGTTCATCGCCATGTAACGCGCGGAGGGCGTGCCGTCCGCTGCGACGGTCATCACAGGGTTCGCCGTGGCCCAGTTGGTGTACGCCGTCGTCGATGGCACAGCACTCAGTGATGGGTCGTCGCTGGACAGGCCGTACTTGCTCGTGAAGGCATCACCCGTCGTCGTCCACGTCCAGGAGCCGTCTTGCGTCGTTTGGCCAGCGTACTGCGCGCCGACGTACACGTTCGCGTCGCTCGGCACACCACGCATGTTCATGACGCGCTCCAGCGCATCCTGTTTGAACGGGGTGGCTGGTGCATACAGCGTGCCATTAGATGCGGGGCAAAGATGTCGCAGACTGTCACCGTACGTCTGCGGCGACGCCACACCAGCGCGGGACTCCACCAGGAACAGCTTCGAGGCTTCAGCTGCAACAGGCGAGGCGTACGGTTCGCATGCGACATACGATGCATCACTCACTGATGCCACATTCACCCAGCCACCAGTGCTCGCGCTGAAGCCAATGTAGCGTTCTGTGCGAACTGAGGTGGTGGGGTAGTCTTGTGCCCAGTCCGCGTACGCGCTGCTGTTGGCGCTTCCAAACAGTGACACGGTGGTCGAAGAGTCACGCAGGTCACGCATCCACGTCCACGCGCTGGTGCCTGTATTGTACAGGCCACCGAGCAGGACAGTCGCAGTCGCATCCGTGTTCGTCTCGATCAGCTTCCGCTCCAGTGCAGCCTGCACATCCGCATCCAGCACAATCAGCGGCGCGCGGTTCTCGCCGCACAGTGCCTCAGAGCTCAGAGACGTCCCACTGCGTGCCGCAATCGTGATGTCGTAGGTCTTCGGTGGTGGCGCAGCCACACACGCAGCGTAGAACGTGCGCGTCTCAGCCGCGGGGTTCACCCAGCCACCAGACGCGCTGTTCATCGCCATGTAGCGCGCGGAGGGCGTGCCGTCCGCTGCAACGGTCATCGCAGGATTCGCCGTGGCCCAGTTGGTGTACGCCGTCGTCGATGGCACAGCACTCAGTGATGGGTCGTCGCTGGACAGGCCGTACTTGCTCGTGAAGGCATCACCCGTCGTCGTCCACGCCCAGGAGCCGTCTTGCGTCGTCTGCCCAGCGTACTGCGCGCCGACGTACACGTTCGCGTCGCTCGGCACACCGCGCATGCTCATGACGCGCTCCAGAGCATCCTGTTTCAGTGCAGCTGTCAGTTCGTACAGCGTGCCATCGGAGGCCGGACACAGATTGTCAAGGCTGCCAGAGTA
>JASANR010001290.1:0-10870 GCA_030849635.1 Wallacemonas sp. MBr04 | reverse complement strand
GCTCACGGCACAGGTAGCGGATGATCATGAAGCCGACGAACCAGAAGAATGCGGGATACAGGTAGCGGAGTAGCTGTGAGTCCATGCCCCATCCACTACAGCCCACGCTGGTAACCTCGGTCTGATACTTGGGCATATTCGCCAGTGCGCGTGGAAAATCACCCAGCGGTGTCATGATGAGGGTCGTGTTGAGTGTGGCCTGACCTGTGACTGGGTCTGTATAGTAGACATCATTGACGGCGCTGAATGGGCTGCTGATGCCAAAGGTGGCCGCACGCTCGAGATTGACGGGAAGAGCCATTGACGACTTGCCTTCACCACCGAGTGGCATGTAACAATGGAAAGAGAAGAAAAACAAGAAGGAAAAGGAGATGCTGAAAAGAGAAGGAGAAACAGAATCTTGCGTCGTTGATGATGCAAAGAAAAAGAAAAAGATACACACACACACACACGCAGATGCAGAATACCCAATGGAGTCCGTGTGAGCCAAGGGCTGAATGGTGTCGTGTGTTTCAGGTGTTGAATCAGCGCTATTTTTGTTTTCGAAAAGAGGTCGAAGACGAGTCCTGAGGAAGCGATAGGAACACAAGACGGTGAGGAGGAGGAGAGAGGAACGATGTACCGCGTGAGTCGCAGATCATTCAACAGTTTGAGCGATCTCATGTTGTAATGTGTGCTCTCTCTCCCGTGCATTGGGTGCAGAGAGTGAAAGCACAACAGTGAATGCTGTTTTCGGATAGTTTTTGTACTTCTCCTATAAAATAGTAACTGTGAACAAGCTATACTTGCTAGATCAAGTTCAAGTTGAGGAAGCTAGACTTACAAAAAAAAAACTAGGCACATGATGTAAAAAACGGAGAAAACAGAACGAAAAGTTAGGTAAAACAAGATTGTGAAGGTCGGGATGCATTGTGTGGGAAAACTCACAAATTTGCAGCGGACACCGCAAGAGGCGACCACCGCTGAAAACATTTTTGATGGTGAGGAATAACTCCGGGCACGCAAAAAAAAAAGTGCGGCAAAGTAGGTGGAAAACAAGTTTACTTCGACAAATAAACACACGTGATCGNATGAACAAAAAACAGCCACAAGCGCCGCACGTAAAACAAATGGAATAATCACGTGGTCGATAATGCGAACGTAGAGTAAATAAACAAGGAAGAGAGAGGGGAACAAAAAATGGTGGGAAAAAGATGAAAGAAGAAAAAGCCCGAATTGAAAAACTCTAGTGATGTGAAGGCATGCAATGGGTATGCGTGCACCAAAGCTTCTCACATAATGATGGAGGGAAGAGAAATAAAGCGTGAACCATTTAATAGTGAGCTCACTCCCAACGATGAGGGTCCGGGTGGAGGGGAAAGGGGGGACGGTCTGAAATATAAAAACAAAGCGAAAAAAGAAAACGTACAATATAAAAGAATTCAAGGAAAACATGAAACACAAAATCAAGAGCATGCGTGTGCGGTATGCCTTTGAACAGAAAAATAAAACGAAATAAGAAACGCTAAAGAAAAAGAAAGGGGAAAAATCATTGCGGTCACAGACATAAAGAGAGTGATGCTATGTGAACCAGATCTGTGCTTGTACTGATATCTTTTTTTTTGATGACAAGACAAGTGAAGGTATGGCTCAGGTGTCTTTTCTACAGTTTGAGGTTCACCGTCAAGAGGAACTCGAAGGCGTCTGAGGTGCGCTGTAGGATGGTGTGAGACTGCCACTGCTGCGCTCACCGTACTCAGCGCCGGATGTTTCTTCGGAAGTGTCCACGTAGCTTGGTTCCTTCTCCGCATCAGACGAGGCGCTGTCACCCGCCGTAGCCATCATGCCGGATANACGAAGAAAACGTGCTTGTGCACTATGCCTATCAAGAGAAGGAAAAGAAAAAACGAGAGAAAACGAAAAACAAAAGGAAAAATAAAAAAGAAATCATGCGGTCACAGGCAGAAAGGGAGTGATGCCATGTAAATCGGACATTTGCTTGTACCGATATCTTTTGTTTTGATGACAAGACAAGTGAAGGTGTTGCTCAGGTGTCTTTTCTACAGTTTGAGGTTCACCGTCGAGAGGAACTCGACGACGTTAGCGGCGTGCTCTGGGATGGTGTGAGACTGCCACTGCTGCGCTCACCGTACTCGGTACTGGACATTTCTTCGGAAGCGTCCACACAGCTTGGTTCCTTCTCCGCATTCGACGAGGCGCCTACCCTCACCGCTACCGTTATGCCAGGCAGACGGTCTGCAAGCAGCGTGGCATCGACGCCAGCAGGCGCATCGGCATCGTCATCGCCACTGCGGATGTCCTTGCGCTCACCACCGCGAGCAAGGTTGGCGACCATCTTGACGATCAGCCAGGCCCAGTACACGTGCAGAGCCTGGAGTGCGCCGTTCAGGAGGAAGACCAGAAACCACATGTCGAAGTTGCCGTGACGCACAGTGGGGGCCATACCAACGGTGGCGCACAACACCGACGGGAGGCAAACGAGACGAAAGAAGAAGAAACCAACCACGAACATTGCGAAGAACAAGTTTGTGACGCGCTCGACAAAGACGTAGCGGAAGATGAAGGAGCGCGAGTACACCTTACCGTCGCCAAGCCGGCGGTGGACGGTGTTGTAGCTCCTCTCCCGCTCGTCCTCAGCACCGACGATGTAATGCATGGACTTGGCGACACTCAGCATGATGTCGGAGGCGTCGTGGATGAAGAGGACGTAGGCGCCAAAACGGTGCTCGTATCCGATGTGGGAGAAGATGATCAGTGCGATCGTGATGACATGGTGCGTAACATACTCAATGAAATCGCTGCGCTTGATCTGTGACTCCAAAAACACGAGCGAGAGCACCTCGGAGAAGTAGAAGGCGAGGCCGTAGTGGTAGTACGTCAGCAGCAGCTGAGGGGGATTGTACGGGTGCGGGAGGATCATGTTGATGCTGTTGTCCAGGCTGAGTGGAAGACCGAACCAGGGCTTGTCGCGCTGCACCCAGTAGCCGAAGATAGTGGACACGATGTAGAAGGCAGCAAACCAGATCTGATTTGCGAACTTGAGGTTTTTCCTGTAGCTTCTGGGCGTGAGTGCCTTGCTGCCTTTGTTGCCTTCGGAAAGTAGTTGCCGGTTCTCGCTGACAACACCGGCGTAGATGCCGAGACGCGCGAGTGGCTCATGCGACAGGTAACGAAGGATTACGAAACCGACGAACCAGAAGAAGGTTGGGAAAAGATAATAGAAGAGCTGCACATCCATGCCCCATCCACTAAAGCCCACGCTGGTAACCTCGGTCTGATACTTGGGCATATTCGCCAGTGCGCGTGGAACATCACCCAGCGGTGTCATGATGAGGGTCATGTTCAGTGTGGCCCGACCTGTGACTGGGTCTGTGTAGTAGACGTCACTGACGGCGCTGAATGGGCTGCTGATGCCAAAGGTGGCCGCACGATCAAGATCGACGGGAAGAGCCATCGACGACTTGCCTTCACCACCGAGTGGCATGTAAGAATGGAAAGAGAAGAAAACGAAAAAAAAACCCGAGAAAAAAGAGTGAAAAGAAAACGCTGGAAAGAGATGGAGAAACAGAATCTTGCGTCGTTGATGAGACAAAGCAAAGGAACAAGACACACACACACACACACAGGATAACAGCGCAGAACAGTAGAGGAGGAGAGACAAGAGAAGGTTGAAAGAAGCGGGAGCAGAGCAGCACAGACATAGACATATGTGTGTGTGTGTGTGTGTGCACGTCATCATAACAGTGATGTTAGGTGACGCTGTCAAATGCAAATCGGCAAGACCTACCATGCTGTCAGAGCCAACACGCACGAGAGAGCAAAAGCACAAAACCATACCTTCTCTCCCCCTGTCTCACACACTCTGTCATCTTCAAAAAACAACTACACACACGCGCACGATGATGCAGACCAGCACGTGTGCGCCTGTGTGTGTGGGAATAGATGTCCAGAGAAACAGAGACGGGAAGGAGGAAAATACAGATGGATTCGAACAGAGTCACTTCGTTTCAACTGATTGTTTCATGTTATTTCATGTCATCTCATTTGCCATTTACATGAGGGAGGTATGAAATCATAAATGCGCCTACGCTTTCGACAGCATGCATGCTTCACACACCCAAGTAAAAAAAGAAAAAGAAAGAAAAAACGGTATAGGTAGACACATGAGGGAGAAATAGAAAAAGATACAATAAAGAAGAAAGAATGAGAAACACAGAAATTCGTGAGCGTCTTCAGATGCTGAGCATTGAAACGTGCTGTTACCCGTTGAACACGTTGATAGACGAGGACGAAAAACTGAGATTGAAAAGAACGAAAAAAGCGACAAGGAAAAGGAAGAGAAAGCTGAGTTGCGTGTGCATGTGTGCGTACTTTTTTACCGTTGAACACACATAAACACACAACATGAGCTGCGTATGAAGAAGAAAACGAAAACACCGTGATGTGCTAGTGAAGAAAGAAGGCATGACCCAAATTGAAACAAAGAAATCTGGTTTGCACAAAGGAAAGAAAAGAAGTAGTCGTTCGGCACCGAAAGTGTACGCAATGCTTTCTTGGCAAAACATTCCTTTAGTGAGAATATACACAAGGCACGACGAAAAACAAAATAAAGGAGAACATGGGCACACCGTGTGGCTATAGTCACCACGAAAATAAACAAAATATTTCATCTGATACGGTGAACGCTGTACACAGACAAACAGGCTGGCATCCAGATGGTCACGTCCATTCTCAGAACGCACCACCATCACGAGCACTGAAACGAGATGAAAGCGGGGAAACAAGAGAAAAAAGAGAAAGACGTGCCTTCGTGCTTTGTATCAGGAATGGAGAGATTATTCGGCGAGTAAGATTCGGTGTCTTTCACAAGATGTTTTCTGTCTTTGCTTTTTTTCTTTTGATTGTGTGTGGGTACTGTGTGCATGGACAACGACACCACATGCTTGTCTGAAAAAAAAGGAAAGAAAAGAGTGAAGAGGGAGTTGTTTGCGTGCTTATTTTTGCTTCACATGCCTTGCAAACAAAAGGAAAAAAATGCACAAAAACGAAAACAAAAAATGAAAGGAAGAGGAAAAAGAGAAAAGAATGGAATTAAAAAGATCCAGCTAGTGAAAGAATCGTCATTCGTCGAAATGCAATGGCTGTGTGGACACCAAGGATGTGCACATGGTGTTGAATCGGCGGGAATAGAGAGGCGATGAACCAACAAGCCAAAAATGCACTATAAATATTGTGAAAGATAAAATAGGAACGACGAAAAGAGAACGAAAAAGAAAGTGAGGCAAATCAGAAAAAAACAATACAAAACAAAGTTGAAAAACAAAAGAAGAATAATGACGCACACCGTACATAGAGACAATACGGGCGCAGACTATCCAGAGAAGGAAGGGCAAAAGCTTTTGTTTGCTCGAATATATATATAAGTTTCATGGGGTTTGCCGTGTGCGTGCCTAACGTATGACATGTTGCTTCACTGTCTTTTCTATAGTTTTTAGTTTCACTGTCGAGAGGAACTCGACGACGTTAGCGGTGCGCTCTGGGATGGTGTGAGACTGCCACTGCTGCGCTCACCGTACTCGGTACTGGACATTTCTTCGGAAACGTCCACACAGCTTGGTTCCTTCTCCGCATTTGACGAGGCGCCTACCCTCACCGCTACCGTCATGCCAGGCAGACGGTCTGCAAGCAGCGTGGCATCGACGCCAGCAGGCGCATCGGCATCGTCATCGCCACTGCGGATGTCCTTGCGCTCACCACCGCGAGCAAGGTTGGCGACCATCTTGACGATCAGCCAGGCCCAGTACACGTGCAGAGCCTGGAGTGCGCCGTTCAGGAGGAGGATGAGCAGCCAGGAGTTCACGTTGCCATGTCGAACCGCAGGTCCCACTCCGATCGCGGCGCGCAGCATGAATGGCAGACAGATCAGACGAAAGAAGATGAAGCTTAGGATGAACCCAACGAAGAACAAGTTTGTGACGCGCTCGACAAAGACGTAGCGGAAGATGAAGGAGCGCGAGTACACCTTACCGTCGCCAAGCCGGCGGTGGACGGTGTTGTAGCTCCTCTCCCGCTCGTCCTCGGCACCGACGACGTAGTGCATGGATTTGGCGACGCTCAACATGATGTCGGAGGCGTCGTGGATGAAAAGCGCGTAGACGCCAAAGCGGTGCTCGTATCCGATGTGTGACAGAACAATGAGTGCGATCGTCACCGTGTGATGAATGCCGTACTCGAAGAAGTCGACGCGCTTCGTCTGGGATTCCAGGAACAGGAGCGAGAGCACCTCGGAGAAGTAGAAGGCGAGGCCGTAGTGGTAGTACGTCAGCAGCAGCTGAGGCGGGCTGTACGGGTGCGGGAGATGGAAGTTGACGCTGTTGTCCAGGCTCAGTGGTAGACCAAACCAGGGCTTGTCGTGCTGCACCCAGTAGCCAAAGATGGTGGACACGATGTAGAAGCACGACAGCCAGACCTGGTTCTGGAACTTAAAGATCTTGCGGCGGTTCTTAGGCGTGAGTGCCTTGCTGCCTTTATTGCCTTCGGAGAGTAGTTGCCGGTTCTCACTGACAACACCCGCGTAGATGCCGATGCGCGCGAGTGGCTCACGGCACAGGTAGCGGATGATCATGAAGCCGACAAACCAGAAGAATGCGGGATACAGGTAGTACAAAAGCTGAGGATCCATTCCCGAGCCGCTAAACCCGGTCGTGAGAACATTGTTCTGGTAGCTCGGCAACATGAACAGTGCTTGCGGCACATATCGGAGTGGAGTCACAACGAGGGTCGTGTTGAGTGTGGCCTTACCCGTGACTGGGTCTGTATAGTAGACGTCACTGACGGCGCTGAATGGGCTGCTGATGCCAAAGGTGGCCGCGCGCTCGCGATCGACGGGAAGAGCCATTTTTCTAGAGGGGCGGCACAGGAAGATAAAAACAAAAAAAGGGAGAGAAAAAAGAAACGCAAGGAAGATAATTGGGGGAAACACACAGAGAGTCGCGAAGAACAAGCTGTACAGTAGGCTCTACGCTCTGTGTGGTTTTCTTTTGACTTGCTTTGAGATATCGTTAGCGATGGCTCCCGCTCAAGAAAGAGAGAAGTAGAAGGAGGAACCAGTTAGAACTGCAAAAGACAGACTCGCGAGTGGCTAAACTACGAGAGAAGACGAGACTGCAGTGTGGGATTATCTTTAGTGGCGTGCGCGCGTGCGGACCCAGAGGGTCGAGGGAAGAAGACAGTGCCATGTGAAAGAAGAGAAGAGAAGGGGAGGGGGTGAGGTGGCGATGCGAAAGGAAATGAGTGAGAGAGAAAGAGATGAATACAAACTTGCAACCAACGACTGAACGGCAGCGGGGAGGTCGATAGATGAACTGACCCAAACTGCCTACCAACGCGTCCCAAACGGTCGCGTGAAATGTCCGATGGTGATCGGGGGGCAAACAGAGAGAATACTGTCGACCACAAGCTGTGTTGATGGGACACACGCCTTGAATGGGTCAAGAACACCAACAGGAGGCACACAACAAGAAACCACCCGTCTCGGCAGGCGTGTGTGTGCGTGTGTGGCATTTCTTCAGATTGCTGACGCCACTGTGGTTCATTTTGACGCCTCCGTGCACAAGGGAGCGGCTTGTTTTGTATTGATTGGTGGTTTTGTTTGTAATGCAAAAGAGGAGCGAAAAGTCAAGTGCGACGCGAAAAGAGGACAAGAGGAAACATACATGGCTGCCAAAACAGCCCAACTATCTTTTTTTGATTATGTTTTTCACGAAAAGAACACACACACAGCGATCCCCAAAGTGACCAAAGGGAAGGAAACGAAAAGGAAAAGGAACAGCAGCGAAGAGGGAGGGAGTCGCAATACCACCCACAGATGAAAAACAGAACTGCTTCGTGGCAGCTCTGATCTCGTCGTTGTCAACTGAACGCTATCCTGTGCGTTTCAACAACTCACAGAACCATATCAGGTGCGATGGTACAGACGACAGTTCAGGCTCTTACTACTCGACGAAAAAAAAAGAGTATTAAAATTGAGGAAGCGTGTGCGTGTAGGCAAGAGACGAACGACAGTGCCGTCTCGCGATTTCACCCTCATCTTGCGTATAGAGGGGAAAAATAGTGTGAACGTAAAAACCGAAGAAACAGACGAAAAGGAACAGCATTTACAGTAGAGAATGCAGTAGAGAAAAAAACCCAAACAACAACATTAAATGAACGACAAAACAGAAAAACAAACAAACACAGCTTTCATCTTTACGGTGTGTCTTGCAACAGGGAAGCGCGTGCAAGAAAGCAGAAAGAGAGCTCTACGAAGAGAGGATGGTGATGACAGCCTTGCCTCAACCTCCCAGCACGCTCAAATCTCCTCTCTTTCCGCCAAATACCTTATTTGGCACGCCATCCTTTTGCTCTTGCGATTCTAGATATAAAGAGACATCACCAATGCGCTGTCGGAGAGATTTAGGCGCAACGTTATCTGGAGAAAGCAAGAGAAAACACAGACACGTGATGGCTGCGCTGACAACCAGAAAGGATGCCAACGGAGACACGCAGAACGCAACGAAAATAGCAAAAAAAAAGAGGTAAACAAGAGCGATCCATCGGCCAGTTTGGTCCCAAATGATGCAACAGTAAGCAACACGTGTGAGCAGCTGACCCAACCGCATGTGTGTGGACCAAACAAAATTAGTGCTTTAAACTTATTCTTTTCTCTACTCTCTGTCTGTAGGACTTATCCTGCTCCCATTATCTCATTAGTGAGCTGCTTTGACTCACAACTTGTATCGAGACGGGCGGCCAGACAGGTAGACAGAGAGAGAGAGTAACCAGGTGATCCCTGATACGTGATGTGCTTATTAGTCATGTACATCGACAATATTAACGTTGGCGGGGCCCGTCGTTTCCGCCACTTTACCGTTGGCAGCCGGCTCGACCTCGTCATCCTCGCCTTCAGAGCGGATGTCCTTGCGCTCACCACCCAGAAGCAGCCGGATCACCATGTTCACAATCAACGCGCTCCAGTAGATGTGCAGCGCCTGGAGTGCACCATGAAGCAGTACCATCAGCGACCACAGCGTGTAGTTGCCGTGCACCAGCCGAGCTGACACACCGACGCCGCCGATGCCGAGCATGGGGAGGCAGCACAGGCGGAAGAAGAAGAAGGACGCGATGAAGAGCACGAAGCAGATGTTCGTCACCGTCTCCGTGAAGAGGAAGCGGCGGAAGAAGCTCTTGTGGTACACGGCACCGGGGTGGTCGCGCAGGAAGTCCCTCTCCTGCCTCACGCCACCGTCGACGACGTAGTGGATGGACTTGGCGACGCTCAACATGATGTCGGAGGCGTCGTGGATGAAGAGCACGTAGGCGCCAAAACGGTGATCCCAACCCGCGTGGGACAACAGAATCAACGCGATTGTGACGGCGTGGTGGATGACGTACTCGAGGAAGTCGGCACGCTTCATGTGGGATTCCAGGAACACAAGCGACATCACCTCGGAGAAGTAGAAGGCGAGGCCGTAGTGGTAGTACGTCAGAAGCTCCTGTGGAGGGTTGAAGGGGTGAGGGAGGACCATGTAGACAGCATTGTCATTACTGACAGGCATGCCAAACCAGGGCTTGTCGTGCTGCACCCAGTAGCCGAAGATGGTGGACACAATGTAGAAGCAGGACAGCCAGACCTGGTTCTGGAATTTGAGGATCTTGCGCAGATTGCGGCGTGTGAGTGCCTTGCTGCCCTTCTTGCCCTCCGCCAGCAGCTGCTTGTTCTCGCTGACAACACCGGCGTAGATGCCGATGCGTGCGAGTGGCTCACGGCACAGGTAGCGGATGATCATGAAGCCGACGAACCAGAAGAATGCGGGATACAGGTAGCGGAGTAGCTGTGAGTCCATGCCCCATCCACTAAAGCCCACGCTGGTAACCTCGGTCTGATACTTGGGCATATTCGCCAGTGCGCGTGGAATATCACCCAGCGGTGTCATGATGAGGGTCGTGTTGACTGTGGCCTGACCTGTGACTGGGTCTGTGTAGTAGACATCATTGACGGCGCTGAATGGGCTGCTGATGCCAAAGGTGGCCGCACGATCAAGATCGACGGGAAGAGCCATCGACGACTTGCCTTCACCACCGAGTGGGATATAGCAATGGAAAGAGAAGAAAAACAAGAAGGAAAAGGAGATGCTGAAAAGAGAAGGAGAAACAGAATCTTGCGTCGTTGATGATGCAAAGAAAAAGAAAAAGATACACACACACACACACACACGCAGATGCAGAATACCCAATGGAGTCCGTGTGAGCCAAGGGCTGAATGGTGTCGTGTGTTTCAGGTGTTGAATCAGCGCTATTTTTGTTTTCGAAAAGAGGTCGAAGACGAGTCCTGAGGAAGCGATAGGAACACAAGACGGTGAGGAGGAGGAGAGAGGAACGATGTACCGCGTGAGTCGCAGATCATTCAACAGTTTGAGCGATCTCATGTTGTAATGTGTGCTCTCTCTCCCGTGCATTGGGTGCAGAGAGTGAAAGCACAACAGTGAATGCTGTTTTCGGATAGTTTTTGTACTTCTCCTATAAAATAGTAACTGTGAACAAGCTATACTTGCTAGATCAAGTTCAAGTTGAGGAAGCTAGACTTACAAAAAAAACTAGGCACATGATGTAAAAAACGGAGAAAACAGAACGAAAAGTTAGGAACAACAAGATTGTGAAGGTCGGGATGCATTGTGTGGGAAAACTCACAAATTTGCAGCGGACACCGAAAGAGGCGACCACCACTGAAAACATTTTTGATGGTGAAGAATACTTCTGGGCACGCAAAAAAAAAGTGCGGCAAAGTAGGTGGAAAACAAGTTTACTTCGACAAATAAACACACGTGATCGA
>JASANR010001289.1:0-10833 GCA_030849635.1 Wallacemonas sp. MBr04 | reverse complement strand
AACGCTGAACTCTCCGTTCCTTTTTATTATTTACAGTAGAAAGGGGGGAGACAGACGCATCACAGTCTTTGAAGGCCCATCGGCAGCGACTTTCAGATTCTTTTTGAATCGATTGCTTCTTTCTTTGCGCTTGTGTGAATGCTTCAGTTTGGAGACGAAAGTGAGGAAAAACACTGGGAAAAGAGGGTCGTGACTAACATGAGCACTTGAATGATAATTATTATGTTTTTATTACAGAAAATTGCATTGCTGGTAAGCATTTGAAGCTTCCAGCGTTCACATTGCGCTTTCACTTAATGGTTTTCTTTTTATCATCACTCAGTCTCGCTCTTTCACGCATGCAGACGCGTGGCGAAGAGATACGCTATGAGTACTCCTGTTCGGCTGGCTGCCTGGGGGAAGACGCCAGTGGGGTTGAGCTCAAGTCGTTCGCCCTGTCGTCGGGTGAAAGAACCAGACGCGTGGAATTGCGTCTGCTAATTTGGCGAAGGGTCGGAGACATATCGGAGGGGGTCCGCTGGTCGTTCTGACGGACGCTGCCGTCGCCGCAGAGGACGTTTTCGCGTGTGGAGAAGTCGTTCTCGCCTGAGCGCTTCGGAGAAAACAGGCGCCCGAATATGTTGGCTTGCCAACGGGGGCGGTTGGTCTTCGGCTCCGTGTTGTCGCGGCGCCTGGTTGGAAGCGAGGTGCCGAGCGGCGACGAGAAGGCATTCGGAGGGTTGGACTGCGGGGCCAGCAATGGGCTCTTGAGCGACCCGGAGTTCTCCGGACTGCCGTCGGGGAGCCGCAAGGCAGGTAAAAAGTGTGGTGCCGTGTTGGAGTCAGTCAGACTGCTGTCCTGCCGAGCGCGGCCCAGCAGGAGCGGAGACGTGCAGATAACGTCCCTGCGATCGGCGCCGTGAGACTCGGCGGGGAGGAAGGCGCGCACGGGACTGTGAGGACAGAACGAAGGTGAGCTCTGGTCCGGCGGTGGTGGCATCGTGAAGACGATGCTGCTGGCAGCTCGCGGACGGACGGGGCGGTCTTCTGGTCTCAGGGCGGGCTTTGCGAACGCGAACAGTGGATCGTTGAGGCCAGGCCCGGGTGGCTGAGGCTGGACGGGGTCCCTACTGATGGGCTTGAACTGAGTCATGCGAACCGAGCTCAGACTCGGTGCACGGCGACGCTGGCCATCCGCCGACGTCGATTTCGTGGCGGTGCGCCCATCGTCTACAGGACGGTGTGGCGCCAGCGATGGAGAGCCGGGCGAGGGGGCCTCGTCACCGTCGCCGTCGTCTTTGAGCCAGTGCCGGTATTGCTCGAGGCGCACATAGCCTGGTGAGCCTTGTGATGGCGGCAGCGCCAGATGTGAGAAGGGCGAGCTTGCGCCGGACATGGCGGCGATGGCGACAGAAACGGAGTCGGTCTTGAGGGCGGTGCAGTTGACGTGCGTGCTGAGTTTCGTCGCGACCTCGACGCTGCCAACGCTTGCCAGACGCACTTCTTGTGGTGGGACGATGTGTTGGCGCATCAGGTCGATCAGGAATGCCTCACCGCACCCGGCAGGGAGGGTCAACGCCACCCAGCTCGCGGCGCCAGCGTTGAGCGGTGAGACCGCGTCCGGCGAGGAGCTGGTCTGTCCGCACACATCCGTGAAGACGGAGGCGGGGCTGCACGCACCGGGCTGCAGAACGGGGTCGTAGGCTGCGTCGTCGCTATCGTCGACGGGCAAGCACGCGTCGCCAGCGTGGTCGTAGAGAAGGCAGCCAAGGTCTCGAATGGTGCGGCTGAGGTCCTCTGAGCGAAGGCTGCATGTGAAGAAATCCTCGCCATCCGATTCCGTGTCGGGTACGCTGCCTTGAGTACTCATGAATCCAAATGTGGGGGAGGGGAGATACGCGTGTGTTTATGACTGTGAGGTGAATAGAAAAAAAAAGGAAAAAGAAAAAGAAAAAGAAAAAGAGCTCTCTTATGGTGGGTGTGGGAGGGAGAGGGGAGGGTATGGGCCACCAAGAGAGCACGTTTGCAGGCGGAAAGCAATGACACCACGCAGGTGATGCGGTTCGTGTGTCCGCGCGGTTACTGGCGAAGCACACAAAAAGAAATAGACACGTCATCGGAGAAGAAGTGGAATGTGAATGAGGTGATATTGCACATGCTGGTGAGTGATGAGGTCAACACGTCTTCTAGTCTATATGACATCTCGCGCGATTGTTGACTGATATCTCCTCCTACCCCGGGTTGAGTGAGTGAAAGAACCAACAAACAAGAGCTGATGCGATACGCGAACAACTGCGTGATACCTGAGATTCCAGGAAGTGATTTTCTCTCAAACGGCAAGACAGACACAGGGAGACAGAGAGATGGATTGAGAGGACAGTCGCGAAGGAAACGTCACGCTATCTGTTGTGAATACGTTTGTACAGTTTTTATTGTAACAAGTGAAATGCACGAATCTGGAGAGTTAAAATGGAAAACAGGAGAACCAGAGGAGAGGAACTAGTCGTTCAGCGCCGTGGAAAACAGACACATGTGTGCTCGCACCCTCAGACACACACGAAAAAAAAAAAAGAAGACACAATCCTAGATCGAAAGAACGGTTGCAAATGTCACAAAGGCTGCGCATTAGGTTTAGTCATGTTAGAATCTGCTATCGGAGTAGAGAAAAGAGAGTGAGAACAAAAAAAACTGAAGAGTCGTCGGTCTCCAACAGATGCGAAATTTTTGTGCACAGAGAACAGCGCACGATGAACGGCAGAACAGGAAGAATTATTATTTAAAAAGTATCAACATCACGGTCCGCTTGGCGATCGGGGGCGGTGGAAGCCCGTCTCTCACACACGCAAACGAATTACACTCAAGGCAAGAAATGCAAAGGACGTGCAGGAGAGGCGGAAATATCAAGGGGGAGAAGGCGATAACGTGCGGTGACTATACTCGCAGCAAACACATCGAGAAACACACAAGAGAGGTCAACTGTCAAGCTAAAAAAAAAAAGAGAAAACGGCGCGCATTTGGAAAAGGTAGTTTTGCAACACGCGCAGGCACCATCAGATGCGTCTTTTGTGTGGCAGAGGTCCAGTTATGACTGCTACACAAGGTGAGCGTCGTGTGTCCGACATCTGAGCCTGCCTGCAACGGTTCACACTGAGAAACATAGACACACGTGGATCCAATAGAAATAGAAGAAGAGAAAGAGAAACACAGAGAACGGTATCAACAACGAGAGAAACGAGGCACGAAGCACGAAGAACGAATGAATAAAGCGAACACACGCAAAAGACGGAAAAAGGTTCTTTGAAAACAGGAGAAAGGGGGGTTAGAGAAAGAGAAACGAGATAACAACAACAGTTGCGCTGGTAACGTCACAAGTTGGAGTTCGACTGTATAGGTCTGACTTGTGTAGACGTAACGCTGCTGTTGTTGGAGAAGAGAACACTCCTCTACTTTAATCTCATTTCTCTATTCCTACAGCGACCCGAAAGGGAAAGAGAGAAGGAAGTTTTGAAGAAAGGAGAACAGGCAAAATAGCACAAGGTACACTTGAGGGTAAAGGCAAAATAAATAAAAAACACGACGAGAAGAAGAACGGCATGCCCACATACTGCATTAGGTGGGTGGCGAAAATGGGACAGCTGAGCGCACACAAAAAGGGGGAGGAAATACACAAAGATGAACTACCAGTCGGTAATCACATCGAAAAGTGCACTCGTCCGTCAGTGCGCCACAGCCACACTCGCCACCCAATGGTAGTAAAGAGAACAAAATCGACTGAAGGTAGTACTGTACCGCACAGTCGACTAGCAAGTTGCACACGAGACTCTAGTAGAGCCCGAGAGCGAGGTGAAACAAAACAAAAAAGGACATGGAAAGAAAAAGGCGGAGACACATTCGCGAAGACCATATTGAAAACAAAAAACAATACACTTGATTAACTGGTACAAAGACAATAAGAACAGCGGTACGATGCCGTTCTCACAGCGCTGCTCTCACAAGGAACGAACAAGACTCACATCTTCATTCGGACTCTGTTCAAATGATTTTCAGGTTTAGCACAAACGCAACTGTGATCACTCAGGCGTTGTGACGAGACGAACGTGTTGACGTTGAGCCAATTGACAACAACAAAAGAACATGCATAGAAAACAGACAGAGAACAAGAGAGAAAGAAAGACGGGAGAATAAAANAAAAGGGCGGAGACACATTCGCGAAGACCAGATTGAAAACAAAAACAATACACTTGATTAACTGGTACAAAGACAATAAGAACAGCGGTGCGATGCCGTTCTCACAGCGCTGCTCTCACAAGGCACGAACAAGACTCACGTCTTCATTCGGACTCTGTTCAAATGATTTTCAGGTTTAGCACAAACGCAACCGCCATCACTCAGGCGTTGTGACGAGACGAACGTGTTGACGTTGAGCCAATTGACAACAACAGAACATGCATAGAAAACAGACAGAGAACAAGAGAGAAAGAAAGACGGGAGAATAAAAGAAAAAAGTGGGGGTGTTTTTTGATACTTTGACATGAGCAATTGGTAATATCTTTGAACAGGTATCAGATAGCTGCTTGTATAAATGCGCCGCAGCCGCAAGTCCTGACGTGGCTCACATGCTCTGCATCGAGCGCAGGTGAAAGAAATCAGGCGCAGAGTTTGAGGGAGAAGGTCCCTGGTGCGAGTAGGTCAGTGTCTGCGTGACGGGGGAGTAGTCCGCTGCAGTCGGTGACGAGGCCGCGTTCACGGCAGACGAGGTGGATTCGTTCTGGATCGAGCGCCTGCGACCCAGGATATCAGGCGCGCCTGACGGAGGCGGTGGTGAGGACTCACCGAAATGGGACCTGTTGGGCGGGCTGCTGTGCCCCGCTGTGGCAGACCCGACAATGCGCGTGCCGGGCTCGAACATGCTGTTGTCCTCACGTGAGCTGGGGGCGAAGAGGCGCAAGAACTGCGAGAAGCGGCCTTTGCCGGATATTGGCGAGTGATGCTCTGTGCTGCCGTGAGACGGGGCGGACGTGGTGCCACCAGTGCTGTATCGCGCCTCCGGTCGAGGGGCCGTGCGCGCGCGGTACTCCGATCCCTGCAGTGGCTCTGCGGTGCCCGAAGAGAGCGGCTCACGCGGCTCGAGCATGAAGAAGCGCTGTGTCAGCGGCGCGTCCACAGCCTCACCGCTACTCGGCACGGCATTGCACGAATGAAAGCTGTCGTTGGTCATGGGCACGGTGAGGGTCGGCTGCTTCTTGGCAGAGACCGCACTGGGTCGGCGCTCCGCCTCTCCAGGTGGCCATGGAAGCGAGGCGCCTGCCATGAGAGGACTGTGGTTCAGCGAGGGCACGACGGACGGCCGTTGCGAGCGCTGACGGAGCGGCGTTGAGGGCTTGCTGGGGTTGCGACTCGGGTTTCGGCTTGGATTGGTGCTGGGGTTCATGCTCGCTGATTTGCTGGCCGGCAGCGTGGGCAGCAGGAGTCCGGACGGGCCGCTTGTCGACCCACTGGTCTCGGCTCTGGAGAGGGAGGGCATGTTCGGCGGCGGCTGTGGCTGAAGCAACGGGGCGGGTGTGGCATCACGCTGCGGTTCGTCGTCAAACAGACTGTGGTGGTAGAGCGCGGTGGGCAACGAGACCTGCGCCGAAAAGGCCGATTGCAACGGCTGGAAGCGCGCGGCGAGGCTGCTGCTGTTGTTGTTGTTTTCTAAGCTCGTCGTCAAGTAGCCGCTCTCACTGTCGTTGCTGACCACGCGGCAGACCGCCGTGAGTGGCGAGAGCGGAGAGAGGGGAAGGGAATACTGTGGGTCAACAGTGTTCAAGCTGGCCGACGCAGGCAACGTAGCGCGGCCGGCCAACTTCTCGCGACGCCACCACAGTCGGTACTGGGTGAGCAACTCCGAGCTCGGTGTCAGGCTGTCCGGGATCATCGCGACGTGGTGGTCTCTGCGCCGCGCGCTTGCCGCCGCTATGGCGCCCTCCTGAAGCTTGTCCCACGTGTCCTGCACCTTCATCGAGGGCAGCGCGGGGCACGCTGCGTCAAGGAGGTAGCGCCGCATCTGGTCAGCGAGTGTGGCGCAGGCTTCACTCCGGGTCTGCTCCTCCGCCCACGTCACGGCGCGCTCGTGGTCGAGATACTTGTGTGGCGTCCACTTTCCGCTCGCTGCGTTGAGAGCCAAGTGGTGCTTCGCCGGCCTCCAGTACGTGCCTTCAGGCAGTGTGAACTGTGCACTGCCAGGCACGTAGTCATGCAACAGCAGCTGCCCATCGCCATCGTCGTCGGCGAACTGCGCGCGCGTGAACGAGCCGTTGTCGGGGGCGGTTGGTGAGACCGGGAGCTGGCCGACGAAGCCACTGTTGCTGCAGTCCATGTCGGGCCGGTACATGATGGCGCCGTTGGGGAACAGGCGTGGAATGGTGCAGTTGCCTGTGTCCTCTGAGAAGGAGTCCTGGCTCGCGTCATCACCCAGCGGGGACGTCGTGTCACNGACAACAACACTTGTTGACGCAGTGGAAGTGATATGTTTTTGATTTTGTGTGGGGGGGGGGAGTGTGGGGGTTTTGTTTGGAGGGGGACTAAGAAAAAAAAAGAAAAACAGAAACGAAACAAAGTGAGAATGAAAAGGGAGGTAAAGAAAGAGATGGCAAAATCTGGAACACAAAAGGGTAAAGAAAAGCAAGGGGGGTATGCGGGAAAAAAAAAGGAAACGAGTGAAAATAGGAAAAGTCAATCAGCAAGCACACTGACGTTTGGATCCTAAGCAAACAAACAAACAAAAGAAACGGGAGAGACTATTACCGCTGTATGGTTGCAAGAAGAACCGCATGAGGTGGGGGGGGGAAGATAAGGTGGGTGAAAAAGTTGGGTGAGGAAAAGACGGGAAAAAAAGAAACAGCGGTGATAATCGTTCCGTCCGAGAATTGGATCGGCGAGGCACTACAAGACGACAACGACGTGGTTGAAACGTCGCACACAAACATCGGTTTGTGCGTGGAGTGAGCGAGGGACAACTAGTGACGCGACGTCAGAGAGACGTGAGACGTAGTGTGTCTCACAGCCCCCTGTGCACGCGTGTGGGAGCCGCACGTGGTCATGCACACGTCTGACGTCACCGCGTCCGCCAGCGTCCCGCAGTGTGCATTTTCGTTTTCTTGTTTTCATAGTTTGAAGCCATAATTCAGGTTTGAGAGAATGAAAGAAAAAAGAAAAAAGAAAGAAACAATGCAATGGTGCGACATTGCCAACACAGAGGATACCCGTCGGGATTTACTTTCTTTTGTGTTTGTGTTTGTTTACTCGCACTGGCCTGAGACGATTGCGCGAGAGAGAAAAGGAGACACGTCGGATATAGAGAACAAGAAGTCATCTCAATTTGATTTTTTTTTCGATTTTGCTGATTGTTTCATATACAGACGTGTATATATATATTCAGCTGTGTGGTTTTTTTTTTAGAGCCTTGCCGGTAATGTTGTGGCTTTTTTTTTTTGCATAATTTTACTGTTGCTGGTTTGCATAGGACTGGTTTACTTTGGTTTTTGATTTGTAGCAGCCAGTGTGTCAGCTACGTAGCCGCTGCAGTTTCTGTACAAGATAGTCGTAGACACGACTAACGAGTCGCGGAGTTGCCAAACGGGCACCGTTGGCTACTGTTTTTTTTTTTTTGATGAAGTGCGTATAATTTTTGATGTATAATATGAGAAAAACTGCTGACGAAAGTACCACAAACAAGCAAACAGTACCGTTTGTTTTCGTATATTCCTTGCTCCCGTTTTTTTTCTTTGCGTGCGAAACAAAGTGAGAACGGCGTTTTGCGACGGGCCTCACTGGTACGCCGGGGGCAGGAAGGTAAAGCAAACAAGGTCTGGCAAAAGAGAGAAGAAGAAAAAGAAGAAGAGAGAAAAGGCGAACAGAACACGTATATAAAATTGTTCATACTTTTTGTTCGGTTTGGCGTCACCGTAGTGAAATCCTAAGTGGAGAGTGAAAAGGGGGGGATGCGCCAGCTCAACTGCCACCGAAAAAAAAGAAGTAGACAGAAGAGAAGCTAAACTAACCAGAAGCACACACGCACGCACGCACTCGCTCGTTTTCGATTCCTCGTCTTTCTCGTCTTTCTGGTGTGCAAATTGTAATGACAACAAACGCACAGCTGAACAACGGAGGTGGGAACTGCGGGAAAGGGAGAGAAAGACCGTAGGCAGATCAACAGCGAAAGAGAGAAGTGACAGTGACATCAACAGTTCAGTGGTGCCCCTTCCTTCTGCGCGTCTCGCTGAGATCAGCCCCTTGAGTGGTGCTTCATGGGTTGGTGAGTGAGTGTGTGAGAGAAAGGCATGCTCGTACGTCGCTTGGCTTTCTGCAGCATCATTGCGCGTCGCGAGAAGAATGAGGAGCAACGAAGAATGAGGGAGATGCTGCGCAGTGCCAAACGATGCGACAAGCGGCTCACCACGAAATACATTTGTAAGTGTTGGGCTGGAGCACCATGGGGCACGCGCACAGGCCTTCGCAACGATAGAAAATGAAACAAGAGCAGCGTGTGTGTGTGTGTGTGTGTGAATGCGCCTGTTCATGTGTGTCCGTACATGGACGCCCGCTTCGTTTAAAGATTCTCTCCAAGGTGATTAAACGAGGTGTTGATGAAAAGAAACCAAGAAAAATTAGCATATAACAGTGTCATATAGAAGTGACAGTTATCACATGCCCAGCGAGCCGTGAGAAAGAGGTTGCGCGTCCACCGACAACGAACCAGAATAGAAAAAAAACAAGGGAGAGATAGAGAGAGAACAAACCAAAATAAAAGTAGAAAAGGAGTCCTCAACAGGAGAGTGAACGAGGTATTAGTAGTGGTACGAAAGAACAAAGGAAAAAAAAGTGGAATGAACGCGAGTGAAGGCGTATACATACAGAGAGACAGCATGCGATGCGTGGTCATCCAGATTTCTTATCGAATGACGCGACGAGAGGTGGTCGGTGTGTGCGTGCGTGCATGTTTGTGGTGCACAAAAAACTTCTTTCATATTAAGAGTCTTCGCAGCTGCTCCTATCCGTCATACCGGGTTACCTTCTTGGTAGTGAACGGAGACTGGATGGTGAAAAAAACACAAAACGGACACAAATAGGGGTGGGGAAAACTACAAAAAAAACTTGTCACGTTCATATATTCACAGGTGCTCAAAGCTATTTCCAAACAAAAAAAAAGAAGACAGGAACCTGAGACACATCGCCGTCTTTGAGTCCAGATATTGCCCTGAAAAGGGGATGCCTGGACCACAAGAGGGAGGAGGTTGAAGAAAGAAAACAGCAAAGAGCAACGAAGTAGCACGCAAGTAGCCTGTGACGTAGCAATCTGGCAGATACACAAGAGTACGGGAAAGATAGCTGCCTTAATCAAGGGGAGTACTTGCAAGTGCTGTAACACTCAGGGTCCTGCATTGTACAGTGTGGCGAGAAGGAAACACAAATGGGATGATAGAACATCGTCGCGTCACGGGAGATTTAAAAAAAACGTAAGATACGTGGAAATGCTTGCTGTAACGTGAACGGTGTGAATGAGAGAAGTGACAGATTTTTGTGGAATATAGAAATTAGTAGTACAAAAAGGCTGACCGTGGTTGTTGGAAATGAAGAACGAAAGAGAACAAGAGAAAAGACACTGTGCGTTCACCACAAGGGTGGGTGGGGAGCGGCGGGAATGGTCGCAGATGCTAGCGAGTGTCGTTTGGCCTTCGCGGACAGTAAAAACAAAAAAAGAAAATACATGGGCAACAAAACGACCTCGTTCGTGTCGTTTTCCAAAAGGAAAAGAAGTTGTCAAAATTGTAGCGGCATCATCATGGGCATATTGAACGTCATTGTTGTACTTTGCTGTTTCACTTGGCACTGCTACGTCAGCCATCATACAGCGACGCGAGCGCGCGTTGACAACAAAGCAAACACTGTCGGCATGTGTGCGCGGTTAAACGGTGGTGCTGAGTGTCGGCCGAAGAGAGAGAGGGTGTGCGCATTGAGTGGGTTCGACTGAACGTCACTTCGTTTTCGAGTGAGAAAAGCAGCCTGTAAACAACTCACTTGCACGCACACCAAGGCCGAGTCCCCAGAAAAACAAGATCAACAAAATAGGGAAAGGAAAAACAGAAATGAAATAAAACTACGAATTTTTGAAGAAGAGAAGAAACATCAGAGTAGAAAAAAGATGGGCGAAACTCACATGCTTCGAGAAAACGCCTATAAAGGGGGGTTGACTTGAAGCACAGAAAAATACACGAAAGGGCGAGCACATGGACCACAAATGTGGTGGGGAGGGGAGGGGCTGAGTCAACCGCCTGCACTGCGAGGCAGTGAGTGGAGACGTTATCCCTACGACTACAAAACGAACACAAAACAAGTAGGTTTCTCCTGACAAAAGAAAGAGAGAAAACAAAGAGCAAGACAATACACGAAAGAGCGATTTTCCTTGTTGCCATCATGAGAAGTAATAGTTGAAACACAAATTGGTGTAAGATGAATACGGCGAGAACACTGATATTAAAGACACCGCTATTTATTAGGTAGAACAGAAAGGGGCGTGTGTGTTGGGCACACAAGTGAGACAACATAATACAGAGCAAAAATAATTTTAAAAAAGTGGTGCTACCACAGTTTTTGAGGGCTTTGTTTTTTGAGGGCTTTGCTGTGTACGTGTTGTCTCGTCCATCATTTGCCTGCCAGCTGACGGACTTGGGAAGCGTGCAAACAAACGCAAGAAGAAAACCAAAAAAGAAAAAAGAGAGGTGGAAAACCAAAACTGAGAAAAGACGGCAACAGAAGAAAAAACACTGAAAACAAAAGAAGTCAAAAAACACAAGAAACATCACGCGTATGCAA
>JASANR010001288.1:0-10765 GCA_030849635.1 Wallacemonas sp. MBr04 | reverse complement strand
ACACACCCGAAACGACACCCAGACCCCGAAAAACACACAAAAACAGACACAAAAAACAGAGAAAAACGAAAGCCAGACACAATCGCAGAAAAACACCGCAGAATCACCACAGTTACCGAGAAGAAGAGCAGGCGAGAAAACAAAACAAAACCAAAGAGACACACGGAGAGAGACACCAACAAGAAAACCACCACCACATAGGCACACGCATCGAAACAAAGAAAAGACAACACCCAAGAAGAATGGAGGACGCGCAAGCAAAAGAAGAACACAACGGCGTGGTGGCCAACACAACACAACAACACCAGGCGAAGCACATAGGAACCAAGAGAGAGAGTCTGCGTGAGGCGAAACCAAGACACACAGACACACAGAGAAAAAGCGTGGAAAGCAGAAACACCAGCAACACACAATCCACATCCACACTTCTGTGCGACGCTGCGGTCGAACACGCCATCCATGCACACACACGTGCACGCATCACAGCCGCGTCATCGTGCAACACAAAGGATCCTCATCCACGGCTTGTTCGTGCACAGCATCAAGGGTGGCACCAAAGAGGAACGTCGGTAGGCTTGGTCAGCGTGTAGAGCGCACACCATGCGCATCAGGCAGGTGTCTTCGTTTGTTCTTGTAAAGAAGGGTGACAAAGAGGGAGGAGAAGAAGATGAGAGGGCAAGTAACTATACTGGTGCATGGGAAGCAGACCGACGAGTGAAGGATCGACGCGCGATTGTGTGACCGCACAGAGAGAGAACGTGGACATTCAGCAGTCTCACAAAGCAAGAGACTGCGAGATGTGAGTCGGTGTGCCGTGCAACCACAATACTGCAACACAAGTGCGTCAAGACACCCAAGCACAGACTGACATAAGCACGTGTCAGCTTTTTGGGTGACGCTGAGATGCATGTCTTACTGGATCTTTTCTCAGTCACTGGGTCCATTGTTGGTTGCACCGGTCAAAAGTAAACAAGAGCACAGACAGTGAATCGACCTTGTTTCCCTTGTGTGTAAGAAGCACAGTTGTGAATTGGAAAGAAAGAACAGCATCAGCAATGGGCAGTGAGCACGCACGGAGGCCATGTGGCACGAAAAAGGTATGTGACCTACACCAGAATATCAAGGGGTAAAAAACCCGTGTTGCAGTCACACAAAGAATCAGAAACGACGAGTTGCACCTCGAAAGGGGTAAAAGACGTGTGCTGAGTAGGAAAGCGAGCAAAAAACGAGCACATCGCACTTGAGCGAAGTGATGTGGAAAAAAAAAACAGGTGAGTTGCATCAATAAACGGAATGGAAGAACAGAAGAGAGGCTGCGACGGCCATACGGACCAAAGCGACTTTGCAAACTAAACTCACACACAGCCAGGGGACGCTATTGCAGGAGTGCCCGAAAATGCGGTTCGCTTCAGTTTAGGGAACTCATCGAGATGGGGGATTGTGGTCAAGCCACTGCTGGTGGCAAGGATTGTTTCGAGGGACGGCGCGCCGGCCAGGCCAGACAGGTCTTGCAGCGACTGGCAACGAGTAAACTCCACTCTCTTGAGGTTTGCACAATCGGCGAGTCTGCCGAGTGTGTGGACACCACTACCACTTGCACGTATTGTTTCGAGGGACGGCGCGCCGGCCAGGCCAGACAGGTCTTGCAGCGACTGGCAACAAGTAAACTCCACTGTCTTGAGGTTTGCACAATCGGCGAGTCTGCCGAGTGTGTGGACACCACTACCACTTGCACAGATTTCTTCGAGGGTCGGCGCGCCAGCCAACGGTGAGAGATCAGTGAGTGACTGGCAATTGCAACAGGTCACTTTCGTGAGACTACAGCACATCGTGAGCGGTGCGAGTGTGGTAATGGCAGTGCTGCTCACGTTGATTTCCTCAAGAGAGCGCAATCCAGACAACGCGGACCAGTCGGTTATCGATGCGCCGCTCAAGCTCAGTTTCTTGAGATTGGTGCAGGTGCTGAGCCCTGCAATCGTGGTCACACCACTTCCCGAAACGTTGATTTCCTCGAGAGCTGGTGCACCAGCCAACGGAGAAATGTCGTGGAGTGATTTGCAATCGGTCAAGTCCACCTTCTTCAGCTTGCCGCAGGTACCCAGTCCTTCAATCGTGGTCACGTCGCTTCTCTGAGCCTGGATTTCTTCGAGGGTCGGCGCGCCAGCCAACGGTGAGAGATCAGTGAGTGACTGGCAATTGTCACAGTTCACTTTCGTGAGACTACAGCACATCGTGAGCGGTGCGAGTGTGGTAATGGCAGTGCTGCTCACGTTGATTTCCTCAAGAGAGCGCAATCCAGACAACGCGGACCAGTCGGTTATCGATGTGCCTCTCAAGCTCAGTTTCTTCAAATTGCGGCACGTTGCGAGCGGATCTAGTGTGGTGACATCCGTCGTGCTGCAGACAAGCTCCTCGAGTGACTCGATCCCTGCAAGCACACTCAAGTCCTCCATGCCTGTGACCGGCACATTGAGCACTCGCAGGTGAGGGCAGCCCCGCAGTCTCGAGAGGTCGCGCAGGCCGGGACAATTGTGGACAGACAGAACCTCCAGGTCGCGGGGGGGAGTCAAATCGGAGATCTGTATGCCCCAAAGTGTCAGCTCTCTGAGGTTGGCTGGAAGAGGACCAAGCGACCCGAGTGGGATGGGGTGAGGTCGCATATAGTCTTCCACGGCCAACGAAGTCACATTCCACCCGTCAACGTTGACCAACGATCCTTCATACTTGTGCGCGATCAGCTTCACAGGCAGCCGCTCCACACCAAATGGTGTCCTGTGCAGCCACCAGGCGGCGGCGTTCAAGTATTGCTGCGCCTTTGTGATATCAGCGTTCAGCTGTTTGATTTCGATTCGGATGATGATACCACAGCTGTTGGTTGCTTTATGGAGTGCAATCTGTTTCCCGATGACGTGGCCCAAGCAACTATGCGTCAAGTAGCTCTTGACCGAGGTGCGGACTTGGTGGCTATGGGTGTCTGTTTCGGTCAGCAAACGCGTCCACGGTGTACACATGGTGAACGCGTGACTCGGTTCCTTTGTGTACCCGTGAATGAGACGGACGGGGAAAGGCATGACGGTGACGGGTGGCGGTTCTGATTGCGGGTGTGGTTCGCATGGGTGAGCTAAAAGGTAAAACAAGGAGACAGGGGTACGCTGTAGAACAATCGAATCAAGTCAGACAGAGACAGAGAGGGAAGCACATGCGGTGACGTTTAGCAGCGTAGATCGTGATTGCACGGCGCGCGAGCGGACAGCTGCGACGGCCAGCAGTGAAAAGCAAGAGGGTGGAAAGAAGACACATCAACTTTTTAATTGATGACACTGGACCGCACATGTTGCTCAGTGTGTTCCGGTTTTTCTTCTTCAGAGAGGTTTGAGGTGACATAAAGTTGGCAATGAGCGCCGAAGTAACAGAGGTGAGCACGAAAATGAAGAGAAAAATGAGGAATGGGATACGAGCAAACAAAAAAAAAGGTAAACGTTCACGTCACATGGGCAGAGAGTGCTCAGGGCTGCTTGCGTTTAAATGTTGTCCTAGTGTGCAGATGTGGCGTTCCTGTCCGGAAACGCCCCCACGCCGTCGCGGCGCATCTTGTCGATGTTGGTAGCAATCTGCTCCAGGTAGCGCGGGTCGCCAAATCGGACACCCTTGGCGCCTGCCACACAGCCCTCGTACAACGGCTTTTCGCCGTTGTGCCATGTCGATGCACACAGGAAGGGGCTCGATGAACGCTTCGGGGTGTGCATCGAGGAAAAACGCCATGGCTGTGCGGATGGTGTGTGCCTTGACTTGGTCACTCGGGAATCCACAGCTGTCGCCACGCTCCTTGTGGCAGTCCTCGTCACGCGTGACATTCTGAACACGGTGTCGCGTGGCGGGGATCTTGCCGTTTTGTGAGCTTTTCAAGCATGAAGCCGGTGCTCACGATCAACGTAGTCGTGCTGGTCTGGAGGACCGCGACGCTCGATCTCCAAAGCGTTGACCTTGTTCTCGGCGTTCACGCACTTTTGGAGCTCCTGTTGGACAAGAGCGTCACGCTGCTGGTTTGACATGCCTCCAGTACCGACAGTTTGATAGAGCTCCATTGTGCGGCTTTCGTTGGTCAGCTCCTGGCGTGTACGCTGTGGTAGGTAACAAATGAGGCGGTGGATGACCAGCGGATCGTCGAAAAGTAGGCTGACTTTGGTTGCAATCGTCTCCGCGTCAAGGCCGGCAGCGCCTTCCAAGATCAACGCAAGCAGATCCTGCGACACCGAAAAAAAAGGAAAGTCACAATTCGTTGGGATATGTTGGCCTGAATCCAAACTGCAACAAGAAGCGTTTAGGGGAAAATGAATCACGTATGTGAACGAAATAGGCCACGGAAGAATGAAGAAAAGCGAGGTTGGCGACGCGGAGACAACACGGATTCGCCATCTCTGTGACGTGCACGAATGTCGATAGAAAACTGCTCACAGGAGGTGCCTTCCAAGCTCAGTAATGTGAGCTTCGGACATGTATCGAGTCCAGTGATCGTCGTCACACCGCTCCCCATGGCCCGAACCTCGGCAAGGGATGGTGCGCCAGCCAGTGGAGAGAGGTCGTGGAGTGCTCGACACCCGTTCAAGTTCACCGTCCTCAGCCTTGGGCACGTTCCGAGCCCTGTGATTGTGGTGACACCGCTCTCGGCAGCGGACAGTTCTTCGAGACGAGACGCACCAGCAAGGGGGGAGAGATCGCGCAGTGACTCGCACCTGAAGAACGCCGCCTCCCTGAGGTTGGCACACTTGCCAAGCGCCGTGATCGTGGTGATACCGGTCCAGTTGGCGTAGAATACCTCGAGAGACGCCAGGGTGCCGACTGCAGACACATCAGACAGTGCGTGGCACCCGGTGACGTCCATGGTCTTCAGATTGCGGCACCCTGCGACTGGTGCCAGCGTGGTGATGGCGGTGTTGCGACAGTTGAGCTCCTCAAGAGAGAGAAGTCCCGCCAAAGGAGAGATGTCGGAAATTGACCGGCAATTCCAGAACCGCACGCGCTTCAGATTACGGCAGTTCGCGAGCGGTGCTACCGTGGTAACAAAGTTGCCCCAGCAATCAAACTCTCTGAGGCACAGCGCGCCAGCCAGTGGACTGAGGTCCGTCACGCCGGTTTGTGACACGTTCAGCTTCCTCAGATTCCGGCAGCCTTTCAGTCCTGAGATATCACGTACTTGGCGACAAAAGCGAACGGACAGAACCTCCAAGTCACGAAGCGGACTGAAGTCTGACACTTCTATGCCGCTAAGCCTCAGCTCCTTCAGGTTGACTGGAAGAGGGCCAAGCGACTCCAGTGTCACACGTGGGTCGTCAGCAAACGTGTTGCTCAGGACCAGCGAGGTCACTTTCGGCCAGTGGACGCGCACCAAAGAGCCCTTGTAGTCGCGAGCGACCAGCTTCACGGGCAACTGCTCCACACCACATGGAGCCCTGCGCAGCCACCAGTCGCACGCATGCAAGTACTCCTGAGCCTTTGAGGTATCAGCCGTGAGCTGCTCAATTTCAATCGCGGCAATGACGTTCGATCCGTTGACTGTTTTGCGGAGCACAATCTCCTTTCCAATGACATGGCCTCTGCTACTGGGTGTCCCTGTTTCGACCAGCCAGCGCGTCCACGACTCGCATGTGGTGAGAGCGTGAGCCAGTTTCTCACTGTACCGAAGAACGAGACGGACGGACATGAGTGAACAAAGGGGGTTGCGGATACTGTTCGGGAAGCACGATAATGATGAAATAGGTGGCTGGTGGGAGAGCACGGGAGCGAGAGAGAGAGAGAGAGAGAACCAGTGAACGATGCAATTTTCGTCGAGAACGTGGTACGCCCAGTCATGTTTACTGTTTTTGCTTTTTCCTTTTACGAGTGCTCGCTCACCCACACAGTGGTGGGCTATCGCGCTCTCTCTCGTGTTGATCAAGGACAACAGCGAGGTGATCGTGGCTACTGTTGCGTCCCGTCCCACTGCACAGCACATCCTGTGAGGAGGCGGGGCGCGTGCCAACGCTCCCACATGCCTGTCAATTGGAACCGCAGAATTAGGGCCATCATCAGTTTAATTGTTAGCGTTTTTGTTGTTGTTGCCAATATCACGTGAGATTTAGGGGAGCGGATAGCATCCGCCCCCCCCCCATTATGTATAGTGAAGCCTCACGAGATCCGAAGAGAAAATGTGTTTCTGTGTTCATGTGTGTATGTGTCTTCGGTTACGGTAGTGGTAATGCTAGTATACATATCTGGATTTATCCGCTGTCTCGCTTAAACGTAACAAAGGAGCGCGTTATTCACCATTTCCTCCACAAAGCGCTGGCGACAGCTTCGCACGTCGTTATTCGAAGTGCATGTACATACATCATCAACGCCCATGCCCTGGATGGACGCGAGCACGTCATCCACGAGGCTCTCTGCTTCGTGCTGCCGCAACGCGGCCAGATCCTCCGCGAGAGGAGCACTGTCTTTGGTGGGCGAGGCCAGGGGGGACGACTGCGACTGGACATCCTCCAAAATCAGTGCCACGAGTTGCTCAGCTTGGTGGTGGCGGCAGACATCGATGTCCGCTCTTGTAGCGCACGCGCATGGACCACACGACCGAGTGCCGGCCGCCTGTGCCGTGAGCGCAACTTGGTCGGCCGGTGTGGACGGCGCCTCCGGGGTAGCCTCACACTGGCGTTCCCAGGGGGTGAGTAGAGCATCCACCAGGTCACGGGCAACCTGGCGGCGACAGCAGTCAATGTCGCTCCACTCATGGCACCCGCAAAGAGCGGGCAGCGGATTCTCAGGGACCGCACGCGGCGCGTCCTCTTGCAGCACGGAGCGGTCCACTTCGCATTCGTCCTCTGCATAGAGCGTCGGCAGGGCAGCAGGAGTCGCCGCCACTTGCGCCTTCTCCTCCTCCTCTTCTTCCTCCGGCGCCCCGTACTGTACGGACACCTCTTTCCACAGTGCGGTCTGCTCCTCGAGGTACGCGCGCAGCTGCTGGCGCTCCCGATGTTCCTCGCCTTCAAGCGTCTGCCGCTCTGCTGCCTCGACGGCCTGTTCGTAGTGTAACGCCGCCTGCCGGTTCGCACGCACGACGGAGTGTGCGCGGACGACAGAGGAACGGTGTGCTCTGGGCGAGCGCGCAGCAGCTATTGGAGGAAGATGGTGGGGCTTCCGGGGGCGGTAGACGTTGTTGGTGCCGTCGTTGGCAGAGACCGACCAGTCCGTGATGGAGAGAAAAGAACGGGACGGCGCACTGCGCTTCTTGGGAGACACAGCCGGTGGCTGTGGGCTGATTTGCGTGCGTCCCTTGTGTGGCACCGTGTCGGCGTGTGCGGGGCCATCCGTCAGGGCAAGGGGGCGCGTTGAGGCACGGCCCAGCGTGGAGATTTGCGTATTTGAGACAGCCCACTCCCGCTTGCTCAGCTGGAACGTGCGGGGTTGGAGACCGTAAGGATAGTTCATGGTTGCTTCGCTGATCCAACGTGGAACTGGTGACTCGTGCTTGAGTGAAAGAGGCCACAAGAGATGGGAAGAGAGCAGATGTGTGTCTGTGTGGGTTGGGGTGGGGGGTAAGAGAGAGAGACTGTATGTACGTGAAGGGAGAAACCAGGGGCGACATGTTAGCACTGTACGCATTGAAAGCAGAAAGCAACTGGTTGTTAACGAGTAAATGGAAACGAGCATATCGAATTAGGCGTGGAACAGCAAAGTCTTACTGAAAGGCACAAGCGTGTGTGTATAAAGGGTATCAGAAATTATTGGTCTCGCTCAGCATCGCGATGGCGGCCTCCACATCGGCGTCCGTGAGCCCTGTTGTGCCGTTGGTGTGGATCGCGTGCTTCTCAAAGAAGGCCCTATTTGGTGCGAGGACGGACAAGTGAATGTCGTCCAGTGCCACAAAGTTGACAATGTTGAGTTTATCTTTGTTGTCCTCCACCCAGCACATGATTTCCCACGCACGTGAGCGATTCGGAATGTCACGTGTGCAGCCAATGAAAGAGGGCATGCCGTTTGCGACCAGCTGCTTCGTCACTTCCGTGCGCCCAAAGTCTGTGACACGCCAGGAGGAGCTGAGAACGATTTTCGCGCCCGTCGTGTCCAGAATACGCTTCAGCCGCGCCATGTGAACAGGCGAAAAGAAGCTGGCAGACGGGGCGCCAAAGGGTGAAACGACACCATCGCAATCGAGGAACACGATCTTGGTCCCGGACCCAGTCAGTGGATGGGCCATATACAGAGCGCAGAGGTAGAACGAGAGAACGGTCAAGAGAGAAAGAGAGATTGCGTGGGGCGTAAGCAAGAAACTTGGGGAGAACCAAATGAGGAATGTGTGTGTGTGTGTCTAAAAAGTACGCGACTAGTGCTGCCGGGCAAAGAACATGCACTAAACGAAGCAGGAAGGAAAGGGGGGAATATCCATATATGATAGATGCCATCTGTGTGGATTTGAGTGAGTGATCTTTAGCGATCACCACATGAAAGACGTGTTGCTTTTTTCCGGAAGCGAAACTACCCGGAAAACAAGTGGAGTTTACATGGTGTCATCACGATCATAGAACAGGTAGGGCATTCTTGCTGCGAAAGTTGATATTGATATCGTTGTGCTTCTTTTTGTTGTTGTTGTCTTTTGGTAGGTTCCGTCCTAAAACTAAGTACTCAGACAGCCACCACGCACAGAATAGGATTGGGAAACACTCAAGGGGGAAAGCACGTTGCACATGCCGCAAATTGTTCGATAAACATGCGTGACCGAGAGAAAAAGAGAGACATCACGCGTTGAAATTGTCCTGCCATCCATGGGGAGTTTCGTGCCGCTGGTTGTGGGGAGAAAAGAAAGGAGAAGGGAAGAGAGAGAGAGAAAAGAAAAGAAAAGAATGTGTAAAAGATAATTTGGGCTCTACAAGGCGCGTGCCTTTGGAAAAATGCAATGAGGCAGCATGAGGAGAAGAAGGAAATGCAAAACATAAACGAGCAACTGAACATGGAAGTAGCAAAGCCATAGCATGGCATTAAAACGAAAAGCACCGACCTGACATCGAGCTGGCAAGCGCTTGCGCATGACTCACGCTGAGCGATTCGGAGAGGAGGACTCTCGCCACGTCTGCTTCAAACGGTCGCTTTGCGTGATGCTCTGCTTGGAGACGTCAAAAAAGTACGGCTTGCCTTCGTACTTTTTATCTGCTGTGAGGACATAAACTAGTGCCTCGTACGGTTCACCACTGGGCTTGCGGAACTTGAATTTGGTGATGCGCCCCGGTCGGCAATACTTCTCCACGAGTGCGCGGGTCTCAGTGATACTCGTCGCTGGGCGGCCTGCGATGCTCACGAGTTCGTGGTCCACATCCACGCCAACCTGGTACGCGGGGCCGTCGTGGTAGACGCCGTCGACAACCAACGCGCCTTCTTTGATATTATCGGCAAGGGAAAACCCAATGAATGGGGCCACCTTTTCCTCAGTGCGCGGTGCCTTGAGATGCCCCATGCGCTCCTTGTAGTTCGCATTGTACGAGGCGGCCGCCTCCTTGATCTCCTCTGCCTCCTCGGGCAGGATAGCGGACTCATCGTGGTCCAGTGTCGCCGAGGCACGACGGCCAGTTGACTTGGGCGACTCCGTGGTGCTCTCGCTGTGACGCCTGGCCTCGTAGTCTGCGACCTGTTGCCGCAGGATGGCTGCCAACGCATTTCCAACAGAGCTCTTCTCTGGCGTTTTCTCAGTCTCCGCAGGCGCTTCTGCTTCCGCAGGCTTCTCAGAGCCAGCCAACGCACCTCCAGTGGAACTCTTCTCTGGCGTTTCGACAGCCTTCGCAACCGTTTTCTTGGCCTCAGCAGGCGTTTCCGACTCCGCAGGCTTCTCAGAGTCAGCTGGCTTCTCTTCGCTGACAGCAGCGGCTGCTTCATTACTTTGCTTTGCCTCTGCCTCTACCGAATCGGCAGTGGCGTTGATGTTTTCCGCTGAAACATTCGCGTTGGACGGCACCGTTGTGTGTGCAATGGACGGGGGAGAGGAGACATTGGGCCGGCCGCCTTCGGAAGCAGCGCTTGCGCTTTCTTCCTTTTTCGGAGCTTCCTTGGTGACGGGAGCGGCGGCAGCAGGGGCTGCTTTTGGTGTTGCAGGCTTGGGGTCCGCAGGCTTGGGGGCCGCAGGAACAGTCTTCGCGGAAGCTGGGGCTTTCGGGGCAGCGCTGGGCTTCGTCGAGGCCGCAGCATTTGTACCTTTTGGGCCTTTGGCGGGCAACTTGGAGGCAGCCTTGCCGTCGGCGGTCGACTTCGAGTTCAAGCAGCCCATTGCTGCAGGTGACGAGCACTATGTGGAAACAGCTAACGCGATGGGCTAATCGACGTCGCATGAACGGAATATAGGAGGGGATGGAAACAGAAACGAGTAGGTGGTAAAGATGGGTCGAGGACACGATAATGGAAAGTGGTTGGGGAGAAAACTCACAAATCACGTACGAAGTTCGTCATTGGCGAACGCGTTGCTCACCATTTGCCAGTCACAACTGCGACAAGCACAACACACCACCGGCGCTGGATAAAAACTGCGACTCGAAGAGGGGGGCAAGCCATCAGGATAAAGCCAGCTAGGAGCCGGGACAACGAAGAGGGACAGCGAGAGCAGAGACCGTGTGTGTGTAGAACGGTGTGGGAGGCTCAGTCCACACAGACACACACGCCTCGCACATACGCAGGTCCTCGCGTCGCACACACAAGCGCAGCGCCGGAGGCATGCGCACCAGGCGTCGTCTTGTCTTTGCGCGCCATGTCATTC
>JASANR010001287.1:0-10684 GCA_030849635.1 Wallacemonas sp. MBr04 | reverse complement strand
GTTAAAATAGCCCGTACGCTGAGGAAGTGAAAGAGAGTGAGAGGGTGACAGAGGTGAGTCTGTGTGTGGCGCTCTCTCTCCCCCCCCCCTCTTCTTCTTCCTCTCTTTACCCAGCCTTCTCAACCGCGTCAACCAGCTCAGCGCGGTAGTCGTGGTCGTCGTCGTGCTGCATCTCGCTCTTCCACTGCTCCCAGCGCCGCGGCATGAACTCACGCACGGCCTTCTTCACCGCTTCCGGTGCCTTGCGGAAGGCGTTGAGCAGAAACAGTGCCGCCGCACGCTGCACCTCGGCGTTATCGCTGTGTGCCGGCGCGGGTGTGACTGACTCCTCTGAGGAGCCCGTGGTGGTGGTGGTGGTCGTCGTGACAACGGTTGCCTTGCTGGTGGTGATGGTGGATGTCGTGGTATTGTCACTCTTCTCGTCAGAGGCGGCGTTTGAGGCGGCCGATGGGCCAACCTCAATTTGAGCGCACGCCAGTCCCAGCGCTTCCTCGGACGACACGCCGGCCTGGGCCAAATAACTGAGGAAGAAGAGCGTGCGTGCGAGCACCTTTGGCGACGCGCTTTCCCGCCCGGCCTCAAAGCGCAGGATGTCTGTCAGGCACGCCACGCCACCGGCCTGCACGAACACGAGTGTGTTGGCGGTGTTGTCGCGGCAGAGGCAGCTGCAGGCGTGCAAGACGGCCGCCACGACCGACGAGGCGCGGCTTCGCCGGCATTCACGGGCGAGCGAGGGCAGCAGCACAGACTCCCACTTGTGCTCCGCGTAGGCAGCCTGGATCCCGTCGTGGAGCTGTGCCGAGTGTGCCACCGTGAGCGCCAGGCAGCGGCGCACATCCGCGCTCTCCGCGACAAGATTGACGTGGTCGTCCTCAGAACCAGATGCAAGAGGTGGTGTTGGTTCCAGCGCACGGGCAAGCACCTTGAGCGTGCGCGCCGGCCCTTGCATGAGGCCAAACTCGGTGGCCCAGTTGATGTCCTCGACCATGTCGCTGAGCTCCTCCAGCGCGGCCACGAGTCTCTCCTCGGGATCGGCGTCCGCGTTGGCGGCCTCGTCAGCATCGGCGTGTTCGTTGGGCTTGCAGACAAAGTCTGGGTGGACGGGCACACCAGAGAGCTCTTCGATGAGCTGCAGCAGGCGCTTCACCTTGCGCTCCGGCGACTCCACAGAGGCCAGCGCCTCGCGCAACCAGGTGTAGTCACCCGCGACCCGACCAGCGGGCACGGCGGCACCCGGCGATGTGCCAGCTGTGTTGGCGGGTGTCGTGGTCGCCTCGTTGGGGAGCGCGAGAAGCGCCTGAGGACCAGACGGCGCAACGGCGGCAGTCTGCTGAGCACTGTTGTTGCTGTTGTTGTTGTCCTGTGGGGCAGTCGTGTTTGCGTTCGCACTGCCGGCCACCTGCGTCGCCCAGTGCAGAATGGCCGTGTTCATGGACGGATCTTGTGACATGTTGTTCCCTTTCACCAGCGTGAGACTCACGTAACAATAGTAATAACAGTTATTCCAAGGGGGGAAAAGACTGATTGTGTGTGTGGAGGGAAGTTGCGCGCTCCGGTGTTGTCTTGTTTTTTGCTTTCCTGTGATGCACGTTGCAGAAAAAAAGGTGTGAGAAGCTCCAACAAAAAGGAAAAGGGAGAGTGTGAAGACAGAGAGACAGGGAAACAGAAAGAGGGGAGGGGTGATGAGCAAAATAGGTTTTGACCGAGCCTGTGAGTGAATAATCCTGCGACGTGGAATCCGCTATGAAAACTTTACGTGCCTCCCGGATTGACTCTTCAGCGTTAGGAATACCGTTCCGAATCTTCCTCTGGACCTTATCCTACCGTCGTTCTTTGAAAATGTTTTCTCTTTTCTTCACATATTTTGTTTCTTTACTTCTGTGACAAATCAAGGGGTTGCCCACCCTCCTTCCCCCTTCATCTTCGATTCCAACCTAACTGGGACTCGATGAAGGCAAGGGCCTGAAGGAGACCCAAGCACCTCGCAAGTAATCTAAAAAAGCAAGTCTAGTTTAGCCGACAGGCTAGTTCTCGAAGGGCGAGGACGAGGACGAGGACGAAGGATAAGGCCTTGACGACGAATTCCATGACGCCCCCACTCCTAACCGCTGTAGGACAAGACAACACCCACATTTTCCCTTTCCGTCCTTTCTCTATTCTCACAGAGGTTGTCGGTTTGTGCGCCGTCACGCATCACTCACTTCAAGTCTCAGCCATGCAGCTGGACTTGTTCTTTTTGGCCAGTGATATCCACGCTGACACGTTGCCGCATCTCCGGGATGTAGGACATCGTCGAGAACGGTATGAAAAAAGAACAGAATTAGTTTTTTTTTTAAAAACAATGAAAAAATGAGTGAAGAATGAAAAACGAAAGGACGAAGGAGGAAAAAACGGAAAGAAGAAAGGATTTTTTGATTTTTGATTGGTTAATAAAACAAAACTCACGGAATCGACTAGGCACATGTACACTGTTTTTGTGTAACAGTGGTCTCCGCGTGAGCGAGGCGCTGAATGATGTTGCGTGTCTCAGGTGTTGATTCAGCGCCTTTTTTGCGGAAAAGGGTCGAAGACGAGTCCTTAGGATGCTATAGGAAAGCAAGATGGTGAGGAGGAGAGCGGAACGGTGTAACGCGTGAGTCGTGGATCATTCAACAGTTTGAGCGAACTCATTTTGTAGAATAATCCTATTCCTATAGCTACCAGAGGAAGGACGGAAAGGGAAAGTGTGAGTGATATCTGTCCTACCGTGGTTAGGAGTGGGGAGCGTCACAGAATGTGTAGTGAGGACTTTACACGCCCCCGAATTGACTCTTCAGCGTTGGGGTCACCGTCCTGATTCTTCCTCTGGACCTTATCCTACGTCCTCGTCCTCGCCCTCGCCCTTCGAGAACCAGCCTATCGGCCAAACTAAACTTGCGATTGTTTTTTACTTGCGAGGTGCTTGGGTCTCCTTCAGGCCCTTGCCTTCATCGAGTCCCAGTTTGGCTGGAATCGAAGATGAAGGGGGAAGGAGGGTGGGCAACCCCTTGATGCGTAAGATAGATAAGGGAACAAAAAATCATGAAAAGAGAAAACAAAACATTTTTGAAGAAGATAGATGAAGGAAATATTGCCGCGGGTAACGCGGAATTATCGGTTCTCGTATCACAGGGGTTGTCGGTGTGTGTGTGTGTGTGTGTGCGTGTCTGTGTGTACACACGTTTTTTTTTTAGCAAAATGTAGGCCGGCACATTGCTGTTTTTTTTTTCGGATGTAAAGGATCGTCGAATTGGTCTCACCATCGGACAGAAAACACCGAAATATTTTTGATGAGAAAGATAGAATCGAGTAAACAAATCGAAACCAAAGATAGGAAATAAAAAGAAAAAGAAAAAGAAAAAGAAAAAGAAAAAGAAAAAGAAAAAGAAAAAGAAAATTTTTGATTGGTTAATAAAACAAAACTCACGGAATCGACTAGGCACATGTACACTGTTTTTGTGTGACAGTGGTCTCCGCGTGAGCGAGGCGCTGAATGATGTTGCGTGTCTCAGGTGTTGATTCAGCGCCTTTTTTGCGGAAAAGGGTCAAAGATGAGTCCTTAGGATGCTATAGGAAAGCAAGATGAGGAGGAGGAGAGCGGAACGGTGTAACGCGTGAGTCGCGGATCATTCAACAGTTTGCGCATACTCATTTTGGAGTGTGGTCCAGATTGATTCATTGGCAACGACTCCCAAGAAGAGGAAGAAACGCGCACTGGCACGTTTGAAGGGAAGAGTAGAAGTATAGCTGGGAGGGGGGCGGCCAGAAAATGTGCGTCAGCGAAGACGTGCCACCGTGATATGATTGGTTTGTGAGTGGATTGGTGCGCCGGAAAGGGAAAGGAAAAGAAAAAGCAAGTGTGAGCTACGTATCCAAAGTCAGCAAAAGTAGCAAAAGCAAATGAGAAGAAGAGCAACCCAGTCAAATGAAGAAGGTGTTCGGAAAGAAGAAGGTCACGGACCCCAATCCCTTACTGGAATCTACAGCTCCTTCTGCTTCTCCTTCAGAAGTCGCGCCTTCTTCGCCTCGCGCTCGCGGGCATCAGCTTCCTGCTGCAGGCGCACCTCCTCGTCGTGAAGCTCTGCCGCCGCACGCGCCTGCTTGCGTTCTTGCACCAAACGGCGGTGCGCGGCGGCCCGCTCGCGGTCCCGCTCCTCTTCACGCTGTCGCAGCTCGTCCTCCTCTTGCCGGCGCTGTGCGGCAGCGGCCTGGCGTCGCGTTTCCCGTGCGGCGTCGACGCGCTTGACCACGTCCGGTGCGATCCCTGGTGCGGCGAGTAGAGTCATGTACGTCACCGGCTGCACAAGGTGCCCATCATCAACAGCCGTATCCGGTGACGGTGCGGTCGTGGTGGTGGTTCGTGAGGCTGTGTGGATTCCCTGGTCACTTCCGTTCGCCGCGGCCGCGGACGCTGTGGTGGTGGTGGTAGTGTTCGTCGTCGCCGTCGCTTTGGCAGCTCGTGCACGCGCACGCATCGCATCGCGGTAGGGCACGAGGGGCGGGAGCAGCAGCGATGCCGTGGGTGACTCCCAGTACGCGGCGCCTTTCAGCACTAGGGTCGTCTGACCGCGCTCGCCAGTGGATGGCGAGACGGTGTCGATCACCGTGGCGGGTGTGGCAACCGTGTGAGAGGCTGCGCGCAGCGCCACAGTCGCCTCGGTGCGGGCCTCCACCAGCACACCGCGTGCATCGCCCTTGTCCGTCACCAGCTGGTACAGCAGCATCGACTTCTTTGCCGCGCTACTCGATGCGTTTGGTGGTGGTGCTGGTGTGGAGCCGATGCGAAGAGACAGTGGGTTGGCCATGACCTGCTGGTACGTGCGGCACAGAAGCGCGATGAGCTCCGTCTTGAGTGGCGTCAGCAACACAAGGTCCTGGATTGGCTCGAAGGGCTCCCCAACGCGGCAGAAGCGGCACACCTTGACGGGCCGACCGGAGCCGCTCATGGTGGGCAGCGGCCGGCGATGGACGAGACAACGCGTCGCGCAGCACCAGCGACCACAGCCAGGACACGCGTGACGGCGCCGCGCCTCGGGCGACATGGTGAAGACGAGACCATCCTTGTTGCTGATGGTGTTGCTGTTGTTGTGCGTGTCAGATTCTGTCGCGATGAAGAGCGATGGGGAGAGCCGGGCACCACAACCTTCGCAAACGGGGTAACGCGGAGGTCCACGTCGCGACGGATGGTGGTGAGAAGGATGGCGTTGCGCCGCACCCGCACCACGGCCACCACCGTGCTCGGATGTGTCCTCCGGGTCCGTGGTCGGCTTCTCCTCCGCTGCGTGGCTCGCGGTCTGAGCGTCTGGTGCGGTCGTGCCATCGCTGGCGTCTGAGCGGTGAAAGAGCAGCGGGCGATACGGCGCTGGGAGTGGAAACACGTGCACGATCAGCAACTCATCGGCGAATTGAGACGCCGAGAGACCAGCCAGGAGGCGCACATCCACGCGCACACGGAGCTCGTATCCGCTCGGTGGTGGCAGCTCGCCAGGTTTGATGGTGCGGTGGATGTCATTTGTGCCGCCGGTGTTCGAGGACGCCACGGGGATCACTTCACGAAACACGTAAAGCGCTCTCTCCGTCAGCACCAGCAGCTCCTGGGTGACGGTGGCCACGTCATGGTCCGTCACGCGCCACACGGGGCTCATGAAGAGGATCGTCTGCAGGCCTTGATGCCAGCCGCGCGGAGGCTCCCACTGAACCTGGCCCGTCAGATCATTCACGTAGAACTTCCTGCCACCGCGTCGTGACGGCTGTCCTGGTGATGGCGTCGCCGCCGCAGTAGTGGGCTGCGACCAGACCTCGCGCCACGCGCTGAGCAGCGGATCGTACTCCATCAGAGGTCGTAAGAGACGCTCCACCGCGGCCTCACGCGCACGCACCGCCGCCGCAGCTGCCCGCGGCTGTGCGTCCGCCTCGCCTCCGACGTCGTCACGCGCAGGCCACCAGCGGCACTCGTACGTGCCCTGATAGGGCCGGAAGACGCTGTCCGCCCGACGCGGCTTGCCGTGCGCGACGTACACGGATGCCATGCGCGCCTTGAGCTGGACAAAGAGACGCCGGTTCACGTAGCGACGCCACGCACGCTGCACCTTGAGCGCAATCGCGTCGAACGCCTCCGCCCTCGCCTGCTCCAGCGCGGCGAGATGCGCAGGCTGGCGAATGAACAGCTTGTGCACGCCTGCCTGCCAGGCACCGGCTGGAAACGCGCTCGGGCCGTTCGAGTGGTGTGTGCTGATGTATCGCAGCAGCACCTGGCACGCCTCCTCGTCGGATCCCTTGTACGGTCGTGGATAAGTTTGGGGGCAGACGTAGCGAAAGCGCTTCAGGAACTTGTCAAAGTACTGGCGATAGCTGTAACCCGCCCGCCGCACGCGCACGTTCTCCAGCAGCCCCAGGTATTTGACCTGGTGCCTCACACGGGCGTCGTCGAAGAGCTTCCCCTGCTTCTTGTCGTTTGACTTGATCGTGCGGACGTAGTGTGGGTTGCAGCGCTTCAGTGTTTGCACAAGTTCGGCCGCCTGCGAGCGAATCTTGGCGCCCGCCGTCGTCGTCCGCTTACGCATCTGCTGCTGGTGCTGTTGTTGCTGCTGAGAGCGGGCAGCAGCCGCACCCTTGGTGCCCGTCGCCTGGCGCCCCTCGCTCCGCGCAGACTCGACATCTTCCGCCGAAAGCACATCCGTGTGCTCCAGAAAGAGGTTGAGAAGAAACGCATTCGTGCTGCGCGCGAGCACGACGGTGACGTCCTTGCTCAGCCGGTCCTTGTTGCGCGCCGTGAATCCACTCGCGTTGTACTGCACGTCGCCGGCGTAGTGCTTGATGACGAAGCCGCGGTCGGTGCGGACGAAGTGGGCTGCACCAAAGTCGGCCTGAACAACCTCCTCGCCATCCGCCGCGCTGCCGTCACCGCCGCCCGCCTTCGCACCGCGCTTTCCACCCGCGTTGAGCATGCGCTCGCGTTCTTGCCGCTCCCACAGCTCCGCGCGCCGTGCAGCTTCCTCCGGGTGGCGCTCATCGTAGAGCGTCTTGACGCGTCGCACGTGTCCACTCGCGGCGGACTCGAGCTTGTCGAGCATCTTGACGTCGACCACGGACTCGTCCTCCTTGGCCATGGCCGCACAGACGTCGTCCATCACGGCGAACAGACCAACGGGTGTGGTCACGCTCTCGATCAGTTCCACCACAACGCGATTGTCAAAGTACTGCACCGGCTCCCAGGCGATGCCCTCGCGCACGTACTCCTCCTGCTCTGCGCAGAGCGTCAGTTCGATGAAGATTTGCTGAAGCTTCTCGTTCACGTAGTTGATGCAAAACTGCTCAAAGCCGTTTGAGTCAAAGATTTCAAAGCCGTAGATATCCAACACGCCGAGCATGAGTGGTGGTTGTGGTGTAGGTGCGGATGCTGCTGTTGCTGTTGCTGCGTCTGTCTTCTTGGCTGGTTTCTCAGTCTCCACGTCTGCGGCCACGCTTTCCAGCGAGGTGTTCACACAGTAAACGATAAAGTTGAAGATGCCGTCGTAGAGCGCCTTGGCGACGGCATCGCGCGCCTGGTGGCACTGCTGCAGGTCCAGCGGGACGTTGACGATCTCGCTCTGCCCCACTTCGAGTCGACGCCACGTCAGAGCACGCGTGAGCTGCTCAGCGGCCACACCGAGCAAGTCCGCGCAGTAGGCCACCGCCTCCCCGTTGACGATCCGACACGGATTGTTCGAGCTCGCGGAGTAGGCGGCCCGTGCCGCCGGCGCACGACCGTCAGAGGCATCTGTGTCATCCCCCTCTCCTGCCACGCCGCCGCGCGTGCTGGTGGTGGTGCCGTCACCGGGTGGTGCAAACTGGATCTGGCCGAGGTGGAGAACGAGTGCGAGTGTCGTGACGATCTGCTCTACAGTCGACTCGGGCATGCCGACCACATTCATGGCCTGAAGGGTCTGCTGCCACTCGGCTGCGTCGTCGACGCCGGCGCGTGTGAGATTCTCGCCCATGCGCAGGTAGTGGAACGCACTGGCAGGACCGAGTCGCAGCCGGTCACGCAGCGCGCCGTGGTCGATCACATCGAAGGCGTCGTCGTGGTCATCGTCCTCGCCACTCTTCTCGCTGGCGCTGTTGGGGGAGTCGTCTGACACGGTCCGCCTCTGCTTGGCGTTGCTGCTGTTGTTGTTGTTGTTCTGATTTTTGGGGATGCGGCGCACGATGCCGTCCGCGCCAAGTCCAAGACCCGCGCAGAGCTGATAAAATATGTGGAAGTTGCGCTCACCACGCTGGTGGTACACAACGCGTGCCTTCTCCAGCAAAAAGATGGTCATTTTACCGCCGACGGGTCCACCACGGCGGTCGAAGTGAATTTGCAGGAACTTACCAAATCGCGAGCTGTTGTCGTTCCGGAGCGTCTTGGCGTTGCCGAAGGCCTCCATGAGTGGGTTCGACTCCAGCATGATGCGCTTCACGTGCTCCATCGCGGGCGTGTCGCCCGAGACACTGGAGACGTAGCGCATGATCTGCTTGGAGGCCTCCGTCTTGCCGGCGCCGGACTCGCCAGAAATGATCACGCACTGATCCTCCTCCTCCGCGATCATCGTGCGGTACGTATCCTCCGCTAACGCGAAGATGTGGGCATTGTGGCTGCCGAGCGAGGATGACGCCTCCACCACAGCCGATGCCGCGCTACCGCTGCCACCGCCTGAGCGATAGTAGTCCACCATCTCTTCGCTGTACAAGCCAGGAATGTCCCTGAAGGGGTTCACCGCGAGGAGCACGGGGCCGATGTTGGTGTAGATCAAGTCGCGCTCAAAGCGAACCCGCAGGTTGCGCTCGATTTCTTTTTCACTCAGTGGTGAGAGCAAGACCAGGTCCTCGACGCCGGAGTCGGCCGAGCTCACGGCACTAGCACTGACGCCACCGTTTGTTTTTGGTCGAGGGGCAGCCATGTCGTGAGAGTGTTACTTTTCCTTCAACGTGAGAGAGCAAGAAGAAGAGCAGAGCGAAAATGTGAATTGTGAATTGAAAGAGAGTGTTCGGGGGAAGAGAAAGAAAAAAAAGAGTCGTGGGGAGTGGGGTGGTGAGTGAAAGTGTACATTTGTTCATTTCGCGTTTTCTGACAGCCCGTGCCAGTCAGTGCACCAGCGTCAAAGAGGCAAAGTGGAGGAAACCACCTTTGAAATGGGGTGTGGAGTCTTGTCTTGCTGAGTGTAACAGAACACCACAAAATAAACGGGGTCTTGTTTTTTGCTTTCCCTCACTCTTCATTCTCTTCGAGAAAGAGAGAGGAGTTTGAGGGAAGGGTGAAGATAGTACTGACCGTGTATCTGTGCATCAATTTTTTCCTTTCTTTTTTTTGGTGAGTGGATTATGAAGGCGAACAAAAAGTCTTGCCGGCATGCCACACGCATATGAGAGAGAAACAAAAACGAAAGAAAAAGAGAAACAAGAAAAAAAAAGAAGAAAAACTTGGTGGGAAAGGGAGACGAGAGAATCTCAAGGAAGCCAAACGCCGAGTTGCACAACTTAATGCAGGCGCGAACAGCAACGTTTGGTTTCCACAAAAAGAAGATTCTTTCATCGCCCGCTTATCATTTATTTTTTTAATTGGTGTGGTGTTGTTTTTTGTTGTGTTTATTTTGAAGAACAAAAACAATGAGCATAAATTTGCGCATATGCTTCGTGGTTTCCGTGATTTTTTGTTGTTTTTGTTTTCCATTGAAAAAAAAAAAAGCAAACGTAAGAGAGAACGAAAAGGGGAAGAAAAGTGGCGAACGAACACAAAAGTATCAGTTCACCTGGAAAAGGGGGGAGGAAGGGGGAAAAATTATGTTGAAGCAAACATCCCACTGAGTGGGGAGTGAGATAAACATTGGAAACAACAACAAAAAGGTGTGAGGAAGAACAAGGAGCTTAAGTAGATAAGATACACTTTAGTGGAGTGTAAAAGCAAAAGAGGGAAACGAAAAATTGGTGGAAATAGGTGAGGGGGATAGATGCTCACGATGGAAAGGGAACTCATGTTCACGCTTGAAACTAAAAACGGCAAAAACAAGAGAGAGACAGTGAAATAAGAGAAGACGTGAGTTGCACAACTTAATGCAGGCGCGAAAACAGTTTCTCTTTTTTTGCTGCCTCTCGTGGTCTTGGATTTGCACGCTTAGCAGACAAACACCTTCCACGGGAAAAAAAAAAAGAAAAACAAGTTAGTGAAGTGTGTGGAAATACGGAGAAAGAAAAAAGGGGGAAAAGTTTGAAGAAGGCACTATGGAGAGAGAGGGGAGAAGAAGGAGGGGAGAGAGAGTAAGAAGAACAACAAGAGGTTGTTGCTTCTGCTACTCTCTCGCTCGCTCGATCTTGCTTCCTCATTCCTTCATATTCGAATTGGCACGCGTTGCGTGCGAGGCACTGAATCGCTCTGAGGCGATGGAAAGAGATGGAGGGAGAAAGAAGGGAAAGGCGCGTACGGACCGCACACACGCGCCCCTGCAGTTCCAAATCGTCCTCAAGAGGTGGCACCACTGTAAAGCTCCCAGCGCGCCTTGTACTCGCCGCCGAGGGCGATGAGCTCGTCGTGGCTGCCCTGCTCGATGATGTGGCCCGAGTCAAGGAGCACGATCTGGTCGCAGTTGCGGATCGTCGTGAGACGGTGGGCGATGCTGACGCTGGTGAGGCCGTACTTGGCGGTGAACTT
>JASANR010001286.1:0-10681 GCA_030849635.1 Wallacemonas sp. MBr04 | reverse complement strand
GAGCGCAACCCGGTCATCTTCACCGAGGAGGAGAAGTCGTTTCTGCGCGCGGCAGAGGTGGTGCACAAGCACATGCTCACGCTCCTGCCGGATCGCCGCACGCGCGCTGGTGTGCCCGAGACGACCCGTGCTGACCCGCCAGAGCTTGAGGAGTTACCGAAAGATGAAGACCACCCACTGAAGAAGGTCGCCGCGTACGCCTGTGACTTCTACATTGTGCGAGGAGACGCGCATCTGAAGGGTGACCTCTACCTCAGTGACTGGGCAGACACGCTTGACGGTGCCGACGGTGTCATCATCGATGGCGACCTCATTATTGACGGCAACTTTATCGAGGATGACTTCGCCTTCGAGTTGATTGTCAAGGGCAAGTTTGTTTGTGACTACTGCTTCACTGAGAACGGCCGCATCTGCGTGTGTGGTGATGCCGAAATGACGTACGGCATGTGGGGCGAGTACAACGACGGAGACGTGGAAGTCAGGGGCAAGACGTACGCGCCGTATGTCATCAGCCACGATCATGCCATGGATATTCGCATGGGAGATCCGGTAAACAATATGTATCTCGATGGGCGCGCGGCGCACGCGTCCGTGGATTCGTTCAAAGAGTTTGGCACGCCGGACTACCTGTGCAACCCCTGTGTGATTCGTGATGGTGAGGACTGCTGGCACCCACGCCTCTTCATGGAGTGTGTCAGGCAGCACAAGAACCCCTTCGTCACACTCCCTCCTTCAGATGCCGCCACCACAGAGGTAGGGGACAAAAAGCAAGTCCACCCCGAGGTGAAAAAGTCACGCGTTGAGGTCTGAGCGCGCAGTTACCGCTGTATGTGGTTCTTCCTCACACAGTGATTTCCTCCGTGTTTTCTTGTTTTCATATTCTCATTTTGGACACATTTTTTTCTTCTGCCGAGCGCGAGGGGATGCTTGACACCACGTCCGTTGACTATTTTTGTTTCCTTTCTTTTCCATTTTTCCATATTGTTACTGGACAAACCAAAAAGAAAAACAAAATCGGCACATTGTTGTTGTTCGCTTAAGCGATGGAATGGACGACTACATCACCGAATGAGAACCACAGTGGCTCACAGTGAATGATTATCCTCTCTTCCAGCCCCTCCAAGCCGAAAGGCAGTCTTTCCATCCTCTCTTTCTCTTTTTTTTTTGGAGATCCCACCCACCACACCGCATTAGCCTATGGTCATTCGCCGCATTCTGCGATACAGCCGCTGCCCGAGTCACAGCTTCACGTTTGCCGCACCATGCACGCGTCTACTTGTTGAAATCGAATCCCCAAGTTATGATGGCTGTGTTGTTGGCAATGTCATCAACGTTCTCAAGACTGTGGATGAGCGAAACGTTGTCACTGGGATCGAATTGAAGCAGTTGAACGGCAAGACACCCAAGGGAGCTGAGCGGTATGTTGCAGCGTGCTGGTGGTGGCTGCACCGACGGCCCTTCAGCGCCGCGCGGCTTCCTGTCAAGCTGACTGCGCGCACTGCCGTTGACTCCATCATGAATGTGAACAGTTTGCGCGTGACTTCGCTCGATGCGAGTCGCTTTTCTCGCGCGGAAACACTCGGCAACATTGATCTGGGAGCTCTTGTCGCACGCTTCCCGCACCTAAAAGAGCTGGATATGTCATCGACGTCTGCTTGTCATCTCGGCCCGCTCGCTCAGCTCACGTGCCTCGAATCTCTCCGCGCTGACGACTGTGAAAATCTGCGTGATTTGACTCCCCTGAGCGCCTGTACGCACCTGAAGCGTTTGAGCGTGTCCAGAACGGCCGTCGCCGACCTCGGAGCGCTTGGCTCGCAGTCCACTGACAGCCGTTCACTCACCGCGCTCGACATCTCGCACACGTCAGTCAGTGACCTTGGGCCGCTCCGCGACATGGTGTCTCTCGCACACCTACGCGCCACCAGCTGTGTCGCGCTGCGTGACCTGACGCCACTGCAGCGATGCTGTCAACTCACACTGCTGCACGTGAGTGGCACACAGGTGTCCGATCTCACCCCTCTCGAAAACTGTGACAAGCTCGAGATCTTCTTGGCAGGTGACTGTCGACGACTGCGCGACTTGTCGCCGTTGCGGCACTGCTCTCGCCTGACGAACCTCGGTGTCTGGTCCACCGCCGTGGCAGATGTAGGTCCGTTGCGCGGCATGACGTGTCTGGAGACCGTGGACGCAAACAACTGCGCAGAACTGCGTGACGTGTCCCCGCTCAGCGAGTGTCCGCAACTGACTGGCGTTTACCTGTCAGGCACCCACGTTTCTGACCTCACGCCTCTCGCAGGCTTGGCCTGGCTGGTCGAGATCGATGCGTATGAGAGCGACGTCGCTTCGCTGGCTGGGTTGAACCGGTGCCCGCGCCTACGGAAGATCGACGTTCAGAAGTGTCGCTCCCTGCGCGACGTGTCTGCCCTGGCAGGCGCGCCATCGCTCGAGGAGGTGTATGCCCAAGAGAGCGGCGTCCTCGACGCGAACGGACTGGAGGCGTGCCCCAATCTGAAAGTCCTCAAACTGTCAGGTGCCGCCTCGGGGTGGTTTACGCCAACCATTTGACTTGACGGACATCCGTGGCCACTTGCCCTCGCAATTACTATTATTCCTCATTTTACCACCTTCTTTTTTTTTTTTGCGGGCCAGTGGTCTTTCAGATGCGTGTACAAAAAAAAAGGAAACAATGGATGAACAAAATCTTCATTTGGGGCCAGCCAAACGGAGTAGAGGCTGTCTTCACGCGCCTCTTCCCACGCTCGATGACGCTGCGTCCTTTGCTGTTCCCATCTGCATCCTGAGTGTCTCTCTCCTCCTCCAAAAAATCCCTCGCTCGTTCTCCATTTCCCTTCTCCCGTTCGGCAGGCTGCTGCGGGCGCGCGTTCCGTGGAGGTGCCCTGCTCCCCCGGCGGCGCACGTCCGGTTCCTCGGAGGGGGCGCTACCGTTGGGCGCAACCCCACGCCCCCCCCCCCCCCCACCACCACCTCCGGACCAACACCAACCCCCCAACCACCCACACACCCCTCGCCCCACACACACGCACACCAGTCACAAAAACACAGCATGCTCTACCTGATCAACACGTACAGTGGCGGCGACGGTTCTCATCGCTGCCCTCTTGCCTTTGGCGCTGCCGCGCCGCAGTGCCGCATCGTGACTGAAATGGTCGGCGCAGGCTTCTCCACAAGGCACTACTCCTCCCAGCTCGTGCAGCGCAGCGAGTGCGAACGCGTGAAGGTCAGAAAGGAGCGTCTTTTTGCCGATGAGACCGTCCCGCGTGCACATGTCATTAATGTGACAGACGCAGATGATGAGGGGAACGTGCCTGCCTCTCTTGTCGCATCCTGCTGGTGGTTCGCGCGCCGTCATCCGCAGCACGTCCCTATCTCTCTGTTACTCACAGGCAAGTCCTTTTCCTCTTTGGAAGCAGTGCACAAGCTGGGTTTCGCCCACCGTGTCGAGGTGCTGTTCATTTCGGAATCAACAAACCCCACTGATGCCAGCTTCCTCTCGCCGCTCGCAATATTCACCAACGTGCGCAAGGTGTGCGAGTTCAGCCCGTGTGGTGATGTGCGGTGGATGCTCTCGTGCCCACAGCTGGCGTACGTTGACGTGATGGGATACAACCGACCCGCCGACTGGAATGCGGCTGAGGTGTTCCCGAAACTCCTCGCTCTGACGGAGTTGATCCTCTACGAGGGCGGTGTGGGCTGCGCCACGTGGCTCCCCAAGTGCACAAAGCTGACAAAGCTCACGTTGAACGGCTGCGCGTGGCTCGAAGATTGCGGCATGTTTTCAACCATGACGGAATTGACCTTCTTGAAGGTTGCCTTTGGCAAACTGAAGGACATCTCTGGTCTTGCGCACTGCGCAAAGCTCACATCGCTAGAGTTGGGTGGGACTCGAGAACTCACTGATGCAAGCGTCATCGGTGCACTGACAAACCTGAGAAACCTCAACATTTCGCACACGGACATCACTGATATTAGCTGGATCAGGACGTGCGCCAGGCTTGAAGAACTCTCCTTGTGTGACGTCAATGTACAAGGCGGGCTTGACTCTCTGGCAGAGCTGCGTCACCTGCGCAGCATCACGTTGCTCGACGTGCCTCAATTCAGCTTCGAGTGGGTGTCGCCTCACGCGTGCCGTCTTGAAGAAGTCGTTATTCACGATTTCGATGTGGGTGGCTCGCTTCCGACAGTCTCCCACTTGCGGCACGCTCGGTTGCTCAGGAAACTGCTGCTGTCCAAACACGGTGCCGGTGCCTGGATGAGCGACTGCATCATGCTCGAGGAGGTCGAAATGTTATGTCCCGCAAGCGACTTGCAGACGATTCACACAGGCTTTGCCTTGCCTCGGCTACGTGGCCTACGGTTGAATCTCAGTGGTGGCAACAAGGGGGACGGACGAGAGAACAGCGTCATTCCAGATGTGATTCGCAGACAATATCCGACTTCACTAGAAAAGCTGACCGTATTCGGCACCAACATGCTTGATTCTGATGCAACCAATCTACTTGACTGTGTTCGCCACTGCACAAAACTGCACTCGCTGTCTCTCCGAGGCGTGCCGCTCCATGGGACGAGTGGAGCTTGGCTGAAGGGGCTAGCCTCACTGCAAATGCTCGCCATCGGTGATTGCAAGGCATCCACTGCCGCACTGGATAGTATCGGCTTGCTCACTGAGCTGAGGGAGCTCACACTGGACGCCATTCATGGGTGGCCTGGCTTTGCTGGAGAGTGGCTGTGCGGGCAGCTGAGGACGCTGACGATCCGCTCATGCAACGCTTTCGTCGACGGTGCTGCGATTCGCTCCGGAACCCCGATGAACCACCTTTTCAGTGTCTTTCTCTCTCGAGTGCCGCTTGCTGAACTCTCGTTCTTGGAGCGGGCCCCATCACTGTTGCTGCTCATAGCCACCAACATGTCGCAGCTCAGCAACCTCACCGGTGTCACCTGCTGCCCAAACTTGCGTTCGATTAATATTGACCGGTGCCCACTTTTGACGTCACTGGACGGGATGCAACACTGTGATGCCTCTCTTACGGAATGTCACATATCTAACTGTGATTCCCTGGTGGACCTGGATGCGTTGGCGGCTCTTGCCGCACTCACGAATGTCAGCGTGTCCCATCTACCAAATGCCACCGCTATTGCGTTAACCTCTGCCGCACGGCTGGAGACAGTTTTGATCGCCAATTGTGGTCGACTCACGTCACTTGACATGCCACCTGTGGCTGCCAAGTTGCGGCAATTTACAATTCAAAAATGCCCTCGTGTTGTTGCTCTGCCGTCGTTTGACCACTGTGGCGCTTTGGAGATGGTTTCGTTGTTGAATAACGCACATATTCACGCGCTGCCCTCGGTGAGAGGATGCACGAGTCTGTCCTTTGTCCGACTCTGCCACCTGTCCAGTCTCTCGGACTTGTCAGCCCTCCTCGATAGCACCAACTCCTTACGCCGGGTTCACATGTCGGCATGCAAGTCTGTTGCCAACCTCGATGTACTGGCACAACTACCGCGCTTAACAACCCTGAACCTGTCCATGATGGCACTTGCTGACCTCTCATGGGTTGGCCAGTGCACATCACTCACGTGCCTTGGACTCACTAGTTGCACTGGCACCACGGACTACAGCACCATTGCCACACTGACGCAGCTGAAAAGCTTGTCCATCAGCAGTTGTCCACTCGAGGACATCAGCTGGGCGTCGCAGATGGCGTCTCCCCCCATCGAAGAATTTGAGGTCAGAGAGTGCCCGAAGCTGAAAGTGAGCGATGCTGCCTCGCTCCCCCGTTTTGTGCAGCTTCGCTGATCACACATCAGATTTTCCTTTTCTTTTCTTTTTTGTGCCATACCCCAGTTATGCGCCTTCTCATTTTCCTAATCCCACTCCACAACAATAAAAGGGATAACTATTCTGTTCGTTTCTGTTTCCGTCGTTTTGGTTCCCATTTCCCTCCTCGTTTCTCTGTGTGAAAACCGCAGGAGGAGACCTTTTATCATGCGATTCAACGCCAGATCCTCACAGACACAAGAGGATGACTGCGTGCAATGCACACCATCGACTAGCCTCGACTACACCTGATCCAAGTCTTCTCCGACCGCCCCTAGATCCCGCTGACGTTTCTCCGCCGTTGTCCCCACCTCTTCTCTCTCCCTTTCAGTCACCCACAACCACGTTTCGCCACTCTCTCAAACTCGTCGCCGTGGCGACGGCTAGAATCAACGCCCAGTCACTGTGGAGCCCCGTCGCTGACTACCCGGAAGACGACTGCCCTTCTGAGAACCACTACACGGGGAACACCATCACTCCACTTTTCGGCGAGGTGGAGGTAGAGGCGGATGGCGTGTCCCGTGCCTACGCCGACAAGTGCGTCGCCTTCCTTCATAACATCCCGGATGCGCTACTGGACACAATGCTCAGGGCTACCATGTACTACCGTGAGAAAGTCACCGCAGAAAGGAAGACGTACCGCAACCCAACAGACATTCTCAAAGAGGTGTCTGCCTATCATGCCGCCATAGACGAGGAGCTTGACGTGGCGGGCGTCTCCCTTTCCATGAACTGTGAATGGGAAGACGAACATGGTATGGCGTGGGCATTTACCGAGAACGAGGTGATTTACGTGGGACCTTTTGACTCAATGATACTCGCGCGCGGCGTGAGCGAATACTCATGGCATCTGCGAATGCCACAGTAAACAAAGCCGGTCGAATATCAAAAAGGCCGCGGCGAAGAAGGCCACCACAAAGACTGCAGGGAAACGCACTGCGGTCAAGCGAAACCCGGCGAATAAAGCATCTACGAAGCAGGCAACTGTGAAGAGGACAGCCACACAGACTGCCAACTATTTCTTCGAAGCAGCCGGCAACATGTGCTCCCCCCTGCCCTTCACTAGACTGCCGACACCACACCTATCTCATCTTTAGTTTCACTCACTGTTTTAAATCTCTTTTTCTCTCCGACATCGACGGAGCCAAATGCAAGCTCACACCGTTTTCAGTGTGCCTGTCACTTTCCTTTCTTTCTCGTGCACCCAAGCGACATCCCTTTTCCATTTCTATATGTACATGCCACAAAACACCCTCAAAAGAAAAGCAGCGAACTCTCCCGCTCACAGGCTTGCTTCGAGTGTCGCACAACGATAAACATTGTCCTTTCTCGCCCCTCTCCCCCTACGCCACTCTCTGTACTCATACCCACATCCCTTTTCCTACTTCTCACACAACATCGTTAAGCTTAAACCTCAATTCTCCATCTTTTTCTAACCATTCCAAAAAACACTCTTCCCTCCTCAAACCCCCAACAGCTGCATCCTTCCTTTTCATCTCACCCCCTACAACTATGTCCACGCGTCACCGCCCACCCATGTTCACACTGATGGCGATGTTGCTCGCGCTTGCCCTGCTGCTCATGCTCGGGCTGCCGTGCGTGGACGCGGCAGAGACCATTGCCCTCTCCAGTGACGTCACGTTGGTCTCCCAAACACTGGATGGTACCGTGCTGGACGCCACCGCTGCGGCGACGGCGACGGCGACTGTGAACGTGCTATTCCAGCGATCCACCGTGCAAGGCGCTGGCCTCACTGTGAGCTGCGCAACCACGAGTGATGCGGCTGGCTCTACTGCGATCGCGCTGGTAGTTCTCGACACCTCTGTGACGAATGCGGCGCTTGCGTTCAACGGTTACATGCCTAGTGAGTCAGATGTGCGCATCGTGAACGTGACAGCGACAATGGAGGGCAGCACGCCCCTGTTCGATTTGCAGCACTTCTACCTGAATTCTGGCACTGGTTCCTCCATGATGATTCAGCGCGTGCGTGCGACGTGGGTCTCTGGAACCGGCGGCTCTGTCGTGCAAGTGGGTGGCTCAGACACTTTCGTGACCCTGAGTGGACATGTATTCTCTGTCTCGGAAGCTGTCGTGACAGGCGCAGCGCACGTGCTGGAAATCACCTCAGAGTGCACCGCCGATTCCTGTCTTTCTGTCGAAAGTGGCCTCGATGCGTTTGACCTGATCGAGTACCGCGATGCGCGTGGTGCGTTCGTACACAGCAGTACTCCAGATGTCACTGTTTTGAGCGCCTACCAAGGTTTGGTCCGCTTCAGCAACATCACGATGACGGGTGGTCAGCCTTTCTTCGAGGCGCTGCAGGGCTCGTATGTTACCGTGGAAAACTCTTATAATGGCAATATTGTGTTCTCCGCTATCTCGAACGATGGCCCGCTGTTCTCGTTGGCGCCTAGAGTGGTCGTTGGTACGGGACCATACGCCAGCGTGAAATACACGTTCCGCCACATCAACGTTGGGTCTGTGATATCTGATCCCACCTCGTACACAGCGAACGTGCCAATGGACTACTTCGCGTCCGGTGACCCGACGTGGTACTGGTACATGGGCAACATCACTGTCGCTGGAACGTTGATGACCACGATCGCCGAGTTGGAGAGCAACCGACTTTACGCATCACAGCTGGTGGGTGCGTACGGCGAGGTGAAGGAGGTACGCCAGAGTGGCTACTGGCCACAGCCGTCCCTGCGCACTGCGGCTGCTGTGAACTGTGTGATTGGGCGTGATGGCAATGCCGCCTTTGTGCCTCTCGCGAACGGCGTGCAGCGCGCTGAGTGCAACTGCGACCCTGCGTACAGTGCACCGTACTGCACTGATGCTGTCGACCCGCTTGTGTACTACGACGCGTACAGCCCGTCACCTGCCACGTGTGATGCAGACAACTGCGACACGTGCCTGTTCGGGCAGACGAGCCAGTGCGGTGCATGTGCGTTTGGGTACATGCTGACCGCCTCGCTGGGGTGTGACAAGCTTCCGTGCGATGTGGAAAACTGCAACTTGTGCGGAACAGACAACGTGTGCAGCACCTGTGCCACTGGGTATGTATTGACGACGGTGAACACTTGCGTACCATGTGCTGTCTCGCATTGCAACCAATGCGTCTCGCCTGGTGATGGAACACAGTGTCGCTCGTGCGCTGATGGCTACACCTTGTCCGATGATCAGAGCACGTGCATTCCGTGCGGAATTTCCAACTGCAACGGCTGCACCGCAGACAACGTGTGCGGCTCGTGCGCTGCTGGCTACATGCTCTCCGCTGACAACACAGCTTGCTACGCCTGCGACAGCACACGGTGCGGCGCGTGCTCAGCGGACAATGTGTGCGCATCATGCCTGACAGGCTACGTGCTCGCATCTGATGGTGCATCGTGCGTGCTGTGCGACGTGAACGACTGCACAGCCTGCTCCTCCGACCACACCTGTGCGTCCTGCGAGACTGGCTACACATTGTCCGATGATAAGAACACGTGCTTTTCCTGCAACATCCCCGGATGCACCCGTTGCAACGCAGACAACGTATGCAGCCCCACTGAGCCTCCGTCAACCGACTCCTCTGATTCGTCCGACTCGTCCAACACAGGACACCAACCACACGCCACCCACCTCATCTTGGCAGCGTGCATGCTGTTGGTGGCGATGTGGTGGATGTGACGCATCGACAAACCTAAGTTGACCACTCCCCTAACATTTTTAATAACTCTAACACCCCCCTAACTGTGTGTTCTCCTCTCCCCTTTTGATTTTTTTGTGTTCACGTGGCTTGTTTTTCGTCATCCCACCCCTCCCGTAGTCACACACGCACACACACACACACAACAGCAAATTCAGTCACAATTTAATCTTGTGCAAACCTATAATACCCCTCTCCTTCTGTGAATATGGGGACGTTTTCTTTCTCTACGGAACAGCAACCCAGCAACAAAACAAAAACGTGAGCAAACAGCGCAGACGTGAGACGCGTCTCCTATTCTTCCTTGCTTTCTGTTCTTCTCCTTTTCTCTTTTCCATGAACTGTGACGTCCACGGGGCATTGCGAAAGCACGTTGTCCTCACTTCGCCTTTGTACAGCAGACATCCACTGTTACATCAAAAACATCAAAATTGTAATCATAATTCCTAAACAGTGGTTCTCTGCGTTTGTCTACTCGCTCGGACACTGCCCCCCTCGCTCAGTTCGTGGCGCTCATCTTGTTCTTGTTTTCTCCTTCTTCTCAGTGTTCTTTTGTTGTTTTTCTTTCTGTGTGTCGGGCAAACTCCCGTTTACGTGCAAATTTCGTTTTTTCTGCAAACCAAACAACTTCTTTGTGTTTCTTTCTCCTCCTATCAGTGTTCTTTTTTTTTTGTTCCCAGCTGACGGTTCTTCTCTTTCCGCATCAGCACACCCACGAGGTGCTCAGCTGTCAAGGAAGTCAGACCGCGTGGCAATTCATAGTGGTGTCTTGTTTTCCTCTTCTCTCTTCTTTTCTTATATATACGTTTTTATATACTGGCTTCACGAAAATGAAAAACAACGCAGAATATATATATAAAGAGATCGCGAAGGGCGACACAGACAGGGACGACGCACTCTGCCCCTCCGCCATCTCACTTTTACGCGCCTCTACGGTGAATCTATGAGGTGTGACTCTCCCTCCGACCTCTCTGTGGCTCTGCACCTGCTTCCTCTCGGTATCATTCGCTTCCCCCACCTCTTTTCAATTCACCCTCTGCATTCATCTCACCACCAAAGCATCCTGCCGTCGCGAATTTTGTTGTGGCGCGTCCGCAGTGACAGACGTTCTTTTGTCACCTTCAACAAGAAGGCATTTATTGCTGTCGTTGCGTGGC
>JASANR010001285.1:0-10606 GCA_030849635.1 Wallacemonas sp. MBr04 | reverse complement strand
ATCAAACGCCAAAGTGTACATGATTTCACGGAGGTTGAGCCAACACGGACCTACCGTGGCCTGACCTTCCGTGTAGGCGCCGTAGCAGTTGCGGCTCCAGCCATACCCAGTGCTCTTGCACAGGTAGGTGGGACCGGCATTCACAAACGGCTCCATGAACATCTCCTGCACTACGGGGGCGTAGTCGGCGAGGAGGATACCGCCGTTCTCCTTGCACGTGGTCGCTGCAATCGTGCGGGATGGCGTGGCTGAGGTCTGGTCCAGGAAGAGCTTAACCACCCCGGCGGACACAAAGTTGACCGGTGAGGCTGCGGCAGTGACGATCATCGCGATGTACGCGACGACAACGGCGAGAACAGTGTGGCGCATTGCTTGGGAGAGTAGCTAGTGGAAAGAGTGAACGGATCTTGACTGTGTTGAGGGAAGAAGCAAGGGGAGGGAGGGATGCTTGTGAGAATGTCAAGTAGGACGAGAGCGCGACTCGTTATGTCTGCGTCTGTGCGTTTGGGACCAGTTGTGCTCTTTCCGTACCGCACTGTGTTCCACGTGAGGAGTGACAGGAGTCACATGACTGTGATTCAATTATTTTTCAAGTATTCCGCACACCTAACGTTCGTTCTTCCTCTGGTGTGATTTTGACGGTTCCCCGGCTGCGGTCATCCGCCAAGTTGCCTGCGGACTTCACGTAGGAAGACGCGATGTCGGTGAAGGGTGCGGTTTTCTCGAAAAGCGCAGTCCTGTTTCGACACCGCGTGTTGTTGATGCTTGATCAGGTTTCGGGATCCGGTAGTCAGTCCATAGTGAACCCTTTGCTACTACTCAGACAAATGACCTTGCTACTGTGGATTAAGCCACGCCCTGGTAGGTCAGACCGTTTCTAAAAAAAAAAGTCCCCATGAGGATTAAGAGAACATGGATGGACGAGAATGTCACTGCGGACTCAGGCTGTTTTTGCGGCTCAATAAGGTTGGTGCCGGTGTTTCTTAAAAGAAATACTCTCTACTGTTTTCGTCACGGAAGTACCTGACTTTTTCGCTTCTCGCTATTTCACTCGCTTCCCTCTCCCTTCCATTCAACAAATGGACCTCAACACAGAAATGCCACCACAAGACCACCCATGTCCCAGGAGGCACAATCACGCTGAACGGTGACACAAATGTTTCAAGAGGGACACTTGTCCTTTGACGAGTTCAACAACATTCTGGACACCATGGAGGCCGCGCCCCCCAAACGGGAACCCACCGCTGCAGGGACGACCAAGTCGTCACTCCTGCAGGAGAAATTCGCGTCGGTGTGCGAAGCACTGACGAAGCAGCGCGCCCGCCAGGAGATCAAGAAGCGGGAGCCATGGAAGCTCGACGCCGAGACGTACGGCGCGCAATACAAAGAGCTGGTGGAGTTGTCTACGAGGAGGGCACCAGGGAAAACCTGAAGCGGGCCTTCGAGCAACGCATCGTTAATCGAAGCGCGATGAACCCTGACACGGTGTTCGTGCTCAACTACCTGCCCTACTGAACGCACCCGGGGCGACCACTTTCCTCGCCGACCTCCTGATGAACACCACGCCCAATGAGCGACTCCAGTGCCATAACTGGATGATTTATGAAGACGTAGGGACCAATCGGTGAGAGCATCGAGTTCCTCACGCTCCCCCTCTTCCCCACGAAGCACAAATCGTGCCCTGTGCGAGGAGGCGGAGCTACAGGCGAAACCGAAAGCAGATCGAGGGTGCGGGCCCGCAGCGCCGCCCAGTGGAGACGCCGACGACAGAGGCCGTCTTCAAACTGGGTATGAAAGCCCAACAGCTCGTGGACGGAGGCCCCAGACGAGCGCCGTCGTCTATTCGGAGGGCAGCCCCAAACCCCGTCGTCTACGTTGCCGTTGCCATTGTTGAAGGCGGGGGCTTGTGCGGGGCGTGGCTCCTTGTTCCTCCGCGCGAGGGCGGTGATCTGCTTTTCTGAGCGAGGCCTTTTGCTCGCTCAGGCGTGTCAGCTCCATGGCCAGCCCTGTCATTCCGTCACTGATCTGCGTCGTGTCGGCATAGGCGACGGGGTTCGCGTTGCCCTCCGAGTACACGGGGACACTCGTCTGGGGGCCGCCACCCACCAGTGGTTGTGCATCTTCGCCGTGTTTGAAGACGGCGTCTGATGTGGGTGTTTTTGCCGGGCGTTTTGGGCCAGCTCCCTCGAGCTGCTTCCGGGACACCGTCGCCTGTAGCTCGGCCTCCTCGCACAACATCCGATTTGTCTCCTGGAGACGCTTCGTGGGGAAGAGGGGGAGCGTGAGGAACTCGATCCTACTACCGATCGGCTCCTTGAGGGTTTGATCTACGTCCTCGTAGATCATCCAGTTGTGACACTGGAGTCGCTCGTGCGGGGTCGTGTTCATCAGGAGGTCGGCGAGGTAAGTCGTCGCCCCCGGGTGTGTGCAGTACAATGAATAATTTAGCACGAACACCGTGTCGGGGGGCACTGCGCTTCAATCAGCGATGCGTTGTTCGAAGATCCGTTTCAGGTTTTCTTCGGTGTCGTCCGCGTAGACAACTCCACCAGCTCTTTGTATTGCGCGCCGTACGTCTCGGCGTCGAGCTTCCATGGCTCCCGCTTCTCGATCTCCTGGCGGGTGAGCTGTTTCGTCAGTGCTTCGCACACCGACTCGAATTTCTCCTGCAGGAGTGACGAGCTGGTCTTTCCTGCAGCGGTGGGTTCCCGCTTTTTGGGGGCAGCCTCCATGCTGTCCAGAATGGCGTTAAACTCGTCGAATGACAAGTGTCCATCTTGGAAAAGTTCTGTCACCTTTCGGGGTGATCGTGCCTCTTGGGGCGTAGTCGGTTCTGTGGTGGCATTGAGGTGTTGCAGTCCGTTTGTTGAATAGAAGGGAGAGGGAAGCGAGTGAAATAGTGAGAAGCGAAAAAGTCAAGTGTTTCCTTATGGAAATTAAGGTTACTACTTTTGGTTAATGTCAGCAGAAGGTTTTGTCGATGCACAAGATTTGTACGAGAGGAGAGAGAGAGGGGGGATGAAAGGAAGAAAAAGGAAAAGGAAGCCGGCAGAGGGGGATTGTCTGTAAAGACCGCTAACGTGTGTGGAGAAGCGAACTGATCACGGAGCGGCGTGCCTGTGCAGGCTCGTACGCGGCAGTGACGAGAGGCAACACGAAACGCGGTGTCGCGTCACAACGCTCGAATCACGTTCAATCATCCTGCTACGACCGCCACCACAGTTGGGAGTCCTTGTGCTTTTGGAATTGATTGGAAAGGAGAGAAGAATAGAAAATGTGAAGGAGGCTGCACACCGCGCTGGACTGGCAAATCACTAACATTTGCACACACGTCATGCCAGGACAGGGTGGAAGCCTTGGAGAGAGGGCTGCCGTGGGGAACAATGGAAAAATGAGTATGAATAAAATGTGTGTCCGTCACGAGACGCTACAGCTTTTGGTGTCCGCAGTTGATGTCGTGACGGCATCAGTGGTCTGCTTCAAGGTCAGGGAGACTGGCTCTGTGTGGCCTCAGCCATCATATCGAGGCGGCCCTTCCGCGGGGTCACACCCTCCAGTGCGCAGGGCAGCGGGCACTTTTTGAGCTCGCCATCGACGTCGACAGTCACGATCTGATCGAGTGCACTCATCGCAACGAGCTTGCCAGTCGTACCCGCCGCCGCACGCTCAGCAGTGGGCACCCGGGCCGCATCGCACTCACGCGCCATCCACGCGGCGTCAGCGGGCACCGAGATGGTTTCGCCTTCACGCGGCGAGAAGAGAGCCACGTGGTGCGCGCGAATCGTCTGACCAGTCGCGCTCATGCGAACACCAAAGCGAAGCGGTTGCTTCAGGAACGGGTCGTCCTCTGCAGACAGCGTGGTCTTGAACACGATGCTGCGATTCACAAGGACGCTCATCTCCGCGCCCACAACGCGAATCCACACCTCATCGCCGTTCTTCAGCGCAGGGCAGGCCGCGACGATCTTCTCTGCGGGCACGGCTGCCGTGACGAGGTCGCTCACCTTGCCCAACAGCACCGTCGTCGTCATGTGCTTGCCAAAGACACCCAGACTGTCTTCGTAGCTGGCAGGCGCCACGCCCACCTCGAGGTAGCTGTCCTTGGCGTCTTCGACAGTCAAACGCATCTCATTGAAGCCTGCACCGAAAAGTGGGATGAAGGTGTTACGGGGGTGCGCATGCCAGCAGCCACCGAGATTCCAGTAGCACGCGTCGCAGAGCGCGTACTCCTCGGGTGAGTTGCACAGCGCGCACAGCCACAACGTGCCGCGGGAACAAACAGCAGCGGATGGCTGGTTGCATTGGCAGCCGCTGCAGCCCTGAGGGTACGCGTTCCATGCACACGGTGTGATGGCGAACGCCTCCGAGCTGAAGCAGAGCGCACCAGCGAAGAGTGCCTTTGCCACACGACTGTCCTCTGCCAGCTCCACGTGTGCTGTATCACCAAGGAGGCTGCACCGTTGCTTCACGTTGTCCGGTGCGCTAACAGGCAGGTTCGGTGGAATCACAGCTGTCTGGCCCTTGTCGGACATGGTGTACGCCGCGCGGAACCGCTCATCCGCGGGCAACGTCAGATCGGAGATGACGGGCATGATGATGGGGATGCCCTGGTAGAAGAAGGACACCTTGCCACCACTCACACGCATCATCAGGTCCACCGTCTTCGGGAAGGGGGGCATGCGACCGATCGGCTTCCACTGAACGAACTCGTCCTGAAAGTGCACGTAGATGCGGCGATCCTTGAGGATCAGGCCAATGCTGTGAGGTCCGAACTCCTTGCCACCCACCATGTTCTTCCGGCCGTTATTCCAGAGCTTTGCACTCACAAGACCAATACCGATCGGCTCGCGGCAGACATTCGTGATGCGCATGGCAAAGCACTTGTCGGCGTTGCCGTACCAGCGTTCGTTACCTGACAAGGAGGCACGGATCGAGTGCTTGCAGGTCATCAACTTATCTTCGTTCACATCCATGGAGTTCATGCCGTAGTGAAAGCGTGGTGCGCCAAGGCCACTCGGCAGAATGCGTGCGAGCTGACCCTCCTCGGACATGGAGATGCCAAAGTAGAGGTCGCCAGCAAAGAGAGACATGTCCTTGAACTCGTCGCAGTTGACGACGCCCTTCTCAATGCGCACAAGCATGCCCTTCTTGCGGTCAAACGAGAAGTGCATTGTCAGCTCATCATTTTTTGGAGTGTCACCACAGAAGACGGGCTTGTCGTCAATGAAGACGAACACCTCCCCGCCCTTCAGCAGGCAGCCGATGCTGTGCTGCGTCTTGCCCAAGAGATATTCACACGCTTCCCCCGCATCCAGCGCCTCCTTCTTGAAGAAGCCGCAGCCCACGTACCCCTTTGAGATCCCAGTGAAGCGCACAGAAATGCCGATGGCCGCGTCTTCAGCTGTACCAATCGGCACGGGCACGTAGACGGTGCCGTCCTGTGGCGTGTTGCAGCGCAGGACGGTGGGGGTCAGAGCGACAATGGGTCCCTCCTTGTTGGCCTCCAGCTTCCGTGCTGTGGGGTCGGTGTACAGCGGGCCGACCTCAGGCGCGTCGTCATCGTCGTCGTCGTCATCGTCTTTCGCGCCGGTCTCCACCTCCTCTGTGGACGGCATGAGCTTCGCGATGTCTTCCACAACCTTTTTCAGATCGGATGCCACTTCTGTCCTGGTGGCATCCGGTCTCTCAGAGAGAGCCGTCCCCTTGGGTCGGCCGCTGTCGAGTGCGAGTGCGCCAAGCTGCCCCACGGCGCCAGTCGAGAAGCCAACGCGGAGGTCTCCAGTGAGTTTCAGCTCATTCAGCGCGGGGCACGGCAGGGACTTGCCGTCGACGCGAAACGCGGCCACGCCATCGGTCACGGTGACATCCAGGAGCAACGGGGGGGTGCAGTCGTGTGCGATGCTCAGCAGCTCCTTGTCGTTGCACACAATGGCAGCCGTGTCGTGGCCGATGCGGCAGGCCACAGAGCCGGGAAGCCCACGTGTGCCAAGGCGGTGGTCTGCACAGGGCCCGGTCGCTGTGGCAGGGAGGAGGCCGAACCAGCCAACGCCCTTGTTGAGCTCAAGCCACACCGCGCGTGCGTGGAACGGGTCGGACGCGGCGAAGGACTCGTTGGAGAAAACGGTGCAGGCGCCTGCGGTGCTACTCCGCAAGATCACCTTGTTGTGAATCTGTACAGCGGGCGACGACCCGCGCAGTGTGACCGAGAACGTCGACGTGCAGAGTCGATAGAAGGTCGAACGAAACATGGCGCTCTTCTTCGAAGGCGCAGAGAGGTGAGGCTATTTTTGTCAAGCACAGATGAAGTAGTGGCTTTAACGGCGGTACAGAGAAAATCACCTTCCAGATTGTTTGTGTGTTGTGGAGGGGGGGGGCAGAGGGGTATATGTTCCAAGTGGGAGGCTTCATCGTGGCCTTGAGTGAGTGACGCCAGAGAATGTCGTCAGAGCCCATCGACCCGCCGACACTGGTGTGGTTGGGGGGGTTGTACAACAGTCACCGGGTGTTGTGTTGTGTTGCGGTTGTGGACACCGGTGCGGAGCTGCGTCGGCAATAGCAAACAGTCAAAGCATAGCTGAACAGCTGACCACGTATTGCTTCACGCCTCGGTTTTTTTCTTTCGAGACAGCGCCGTATGAAAAAGGTGTAGCGGTGAGTTGACTATCTGAGGCCGGTTTAATTTTGCCATGCGCACACGCACGGAGAGAGGGAAACATATGGCCGAGGCCGCTACGGCTGTTCTTTTTCTCGCAAAGGATACGCTTGCAAATAAGTAAATAAACAATTGGAGGGAGACAGGCGCGAAGAGAAGGAGAGCTACGCTGAAAAAAAAAAACAAGAACAGCTATCGTCTGACTCAACGTCGTCGCTCCTTCGTGCGTGTGCGCGTGTGTAAGCGCACTGCTTACTTCCACCTCTCCCGCCAACCGCGTGAGGAAACAAGAAAACAAAAAAGGAAGGGAGAAATTGACCTAAGCGAATAAAAGAGTTAGCGTTATAGTGTGTGTGTATATAAACAAAAAAAGGTGAACGAGAACAGAAAGAAGAAAAAACAGTAAAATAAGACACTGAGGGGTGGAGAGACGTCGCAGAGCACACGCACTCGCAAGTGCTGACCCGCCATCACGCGACGTCCAAAAAAAAGAAAACAAGAAACGAGAGAGTGAACGAAAGCATCAAGACGCTGGGAGGTAAAAGTGCCGCGATGCTGTCACTCAAGCGCCAGTCGTCCAAGGCAAGTACGCACTCCAGGGCACGCACTTCGAGGTGCGGTGTGGTTGGGGATGCACTAGATCAGGCCGCGGTCCTTAAGAAAAGGCGTGATGGTCGGCATGCGGCCGGCAAAGCTCATGTACATCTCGTTCGCGTCAACCGTGTTGCCCTTGGAGAGCACAATCTTGCGGAAGTGGTCGCCGTTCTTGCGCGTCAGGCCGCCGTTCTCCAGAAACCACTCAAAGCCGTCGCACTCCAGCAGGTTCGCCCACACGTAGAAGTAATAGCCGGACTCGTAGCCACCCTGCAGGTGGGAAAAGAAGCTCGTGTGGTAGCGAGGGGGGATGAGGGTGGCGCCGAGGTTGCCCAGCACCTCCGCCTCCATCTCCGCCGTCGGCTTGAAGTCCTTCTCGTCGGTCACCGTGTGCCAGTGGAAGTCGATCAGGCATGCCTTGACCACCTCGAGCGTGTGGAAGCCACCGCCAAAAGTGGCGGCCGCCTTCATCTTGGCAACCAGGCCATCGGGAATGACCTCCTTCGTCTCGTGGTGGATGGCGTAGTGCTTCAGGACAGCATCGTACGTGGACCAGTGCTCGTTCACCTGCGACGGCAGCTCCAGGAAGTCACCAACGACCTTGGGGCCGGACAGGGACTGGTACTGGCAGTCGGTGAGGATGCCGTGCAGGCCGTGGCCGAACTCGTGGAACATGGTGCGGACGTGATCCTGCGTTAGCAGGCACGGCTTGCCCGCAGCGGGTTTCTGCACGTTGAGCACATTCACAACAACGGGACGCTGGTTAAACAGACGCGACTGCTCCACAAAGTTGCTCATCCACGCGCCACCACGCTTGCTGGGACGCGCGTAGGGGTCAAAGTAGAATAGCGCGATGGGCGTGTCATCGTGGTCGAAGACCTCGTAGGTGCGGACGTCCTCGTGGTAGACGGGGAGATCAGTGCGGCGCTTCATCGTAATGCCGTACAGCTGGTTCGCGGCGTAGAACACGCCGTTCTCCAGCACACTGTTCAGCTCAAAGTACGGCATCAGCTCACTCTCCTCCAGGCTGTGCTTCTCCTTGCGCAGCTGCTCAGAGTAGTGCACCCAGTCCCACGGCGCAAGCTCAAAGTCGTGGCCCTGCGCCTTCACCATCGCCTGCATCTCCCTCGCCTCCGCATCCACGGCAGCCACAGAGGGGGCGACCAGATCGCGGAGGAGCTGCTGCGCCGTCTCCGGCGTTGCCATCTCACGCTGCAGGCGCCAGTCACTGAAGCACTTGTGGCCGAGGATCTGCGCCTTCTTGAGGCGCAGGCGGAACGCCTCCTCAGCGACGGAACGGGTGTCGTTCGCATCGCCCTTCTCCGTGCGCGTACGGCTGGCTTCGGAAAGCTTGCGACGCGTCTCGCGGTTCTTGAGTGAGACAGAAATGGGTTGCTGCATCGTGTTGAAGAGCTTCACGGCGTACTTGCCGGCGTGGCCGAGGGACTCGGCGAGCTCGCGTGCGCTGGTGATCTCGTCGGCTGTCAGGCCCTCCAGCTCAGCCTCCGTGTCGACGATGAGGGCGCCCTTACGGGACCCCTCCAGCAGCTTGCGGGAGAACTCCGCCTCCAGAGAGGCGAGACGGCTGTTGACCTGCTTGAGCTGCTCCTTCTTCTCACCAGTCAGGTTGGCACCAGAGATGGCAAAGGTCTTCTCGTAGTACTCGACGAGGCGGAGCTGTTCACCGGAGAGGCTCTCGCGTGCATCGTACACGGCCTTCACGCGGGCGTAGAGGTCGCTGTCGAGGTAGATGCTGTCCTGGTGCTGGGCAAAACGAGGCGCGTACTCCTCCTCGATCTTCTGGAGGTTCTCGTTCGTGTCAGCGGCAGACAGGTTCATGAAGATGTACGCGGCGCGGTTGAAGAGGCGACCGGTGCTCTCGAGGGCCTCGACCGTGTTCGCGAACGTGGCGGCCTCCTTGTTGGCCTTGATGGCCTCGATCTCCTTGAGCTGCTCAGTCATACCGGCCTCAAAGGCAGGGGCGTAGTGCTCCTCCTTGATCTGGTCGAAGACGGGCGCCTGGAACTGGAGCTTGCTCGGCTCGAAGAGGGGGTTGGAAGACATCCTGAGGAAGACAGACGACGTGGAAAAGGGGCGAGTGAATAGACGATACGGCAAGATTCTCCTTGCTAGCATAAAGTAAGATACTAACGGTGTTGCTGTAAGTGATGCAGCGTGTGTCAACACCAGCCATCGAGGAGCAAACAAAAGGAGGGGAGGTGCGTCGAGTGGAAAGGAGATGTAGTCGTTGCGAGTGGGGGAACAAAATGAGTGTTCGACGGTAGTGAGGGGGGGAGGTGACCGTCTGGTGTTTCGTGATGCTGTCATTGTGCTGTCTCCTCGCCAGCGCCGTATTGTGTGGTGCAGCGGGTCACGGCGAGCTTGCCCACGTGAGGCGCAGAGAAGACCGCAGCTTTGGTGCGTTTGCAGTGGAAACGGGATTAGGTGGGGAAAGGGAAAAGAAAACTTAGGTGAAGAGAAGAAGAGAAACAACAATATATTGTGGGTAAGAACTAAGTTCGGAAATTTCAACAGAGCTCAGAAAGAGAAACGAGTGCAGTTTTTTTGTTTTTCTTGTTTTGTGAGCGAAAGAAGAAAGATTTGCAACAAGAAGAAACACAAGAAAGATCGGAAAAAAGAACAAGTTCGTACCGGTGATTCGTCAGGAATGATATCACAGAGAGTTGAGTTGCACACAAAAGGTCTTTTTTTTTTTTGAGGCAGCGATAGAGAGAGAGAAAAAAAAGGGGTGAAATAAACTCGTCTCTGGCACGTGGTTAATGAGGGCAGAGAGCGAGTGAAGAGATGTGCAACAGCGAGTAGAAAGCCGGTGCCTACACGAAGGAGCGCAGGTTTGGTCCTGAGGTCCCTGCTCCCCATCAGTGGTTCAAGCCGCGCGACTTGAGGAACGGCTCCACGGTGGGCTTCCGGCCTGCGAAGTTGATGTACGCCTCGTTCAGATCAAGCGTGCTGCCCTTGGATAGGATCGTCTCGCGGAAGTGATCGCCACTCTTGCGGTTCAGACCACCGTTCTCGAGAAACCACTCAAAGCCGTCGCAGTCCAGCAACTTTGCCCAGAGATACGAGTAGTAGCCAGCCGAGTAGCCCCACTTAAAGCTGTGGGCGTAGTAGCCACTGTGGTAGCGTGGGGGGATCAGGTAGTTTTCAGGCACGCCAAACGCAGTCAGAGCGTTCGACTCCATCGTGTGCAGGTCGAGGAAGTCCTTCTCGTCGGTCACCGTGTGCCAGCACATGTCCACAATGGAAGCCGCTGTGCTCTCCAGTGTCGTGAAGCCGCCGCCAAAGGTCGCGGCCGCCTTGAGCTTGGCGACGAGCGCGTCGGGGATCACCTCCTTCGTC
>JASANR010001284.1:0-10530 GCA_030849635.1 Wallacemonas sp. MBr04 | reverse complement strand
CAGCCGCGAGGTAGCGCTCACCTTGGGTGCCAGATCAAGCATGTCCATCTCGTCCTCGCACGGCGTGTCGGGCAGTCGGTCGTACGACTCCTGCGCGAAGATGACGTGGCACGTGCTGCACGCGCAGGTCCCATCGCACGCCGCCTCCATGTCGATCTTGGCGATGTCACGAATCGCTTCCATCAGCGTGATGCCCGTTGGGGCGTGGAACTCCTTCTTGGTGCCATCGACAGTCGTCACACGAACTTTGACCTTTCCTGGGGTGGTAGTGGCAGTGGCAGTGGCAGCGCCAGAACTGCTGCCGTTGCTGCTGGCCGTGTGGCAAGGACGGCGGCTCACTTGCAGGGCCGCAGGGGTGCGCAGTAAGGCACCCGGACGGGCAGCGGTGAGCGACGAGGGCAGCAGCCGGCGCATGAGCAGAGCGTGCATCTTTTGTGGGCGTTGAGTGCAACGTGAGAGTGAGGCGAATATAGTGACGGTAATGCAATAAACTGCGATCAAAGTAGAGACTTCACGAGGTGCCAAGAAGAAGAAAAACAAGCGAGTGGAAGGGGGAAGAGTGAGGAGGTGCACGAGAGTTGAAACAGCTGCCGTCGAAAGCGGAGAAAGCAACAGAACGTATCCGTTAGTCGTCATGAAAAGCGCGGATTCGCATGTGTTCAAAGACCCTCACACTGCGCCTCGACGGGGGAGGGGGGGGGGGGCTGTCTCCAGTTTGACTAGTGGACGCGCACGAAGCACCGCCGGGAATGAGAATACTACATTTGCTTTTATTCTGTATAAGAAGACTGTAAGATGGACTCATGTGTGACAGTATGGAAACGGAAAATGAGGTGATCGCTAAGGAAAACAAAAGGGAGCAATCGAAACTATGAATTTCTGTGGGCTGCCACCCACTTGTCTCTCCTGCTGCTCCTGCTGGAGAGGAGACGCGCTCACATCAGCAAGTTGGAGACATTCTTCGGCAGACGCACATCAAGGCCATCGTATTCTGGTGCGAGGTCGATCTGACACGCCAGACGCGATGTGTCCTCCACATCCAGAGCACTGTCGAGGAGGTCCAGCTCTGCAACAGACGCCTTCTTGACCTTCTTGAACCACTCCGCTGAGAGATAGACGTGGCAGGTGCCGCACTCCATGCAGCCTTCACAGGCGCCCTCGACCTCAGGGATCTTGGCCACGTCCCGCAGTGCCACCATCAGCGAGGTGCCTGCCGGTGCCTCCACGACCTGCGTTTTGCCATCCGCTTTTGTCACGTTCACCTTGACCTTGCCAGGCGTCGCGTAGCTGCGGGCGGCCATCAGTGGAGCACAGGCACGGTACTGTGCAGAGGACGCAACGAGGGAGATCACTCGGCGCATTGTCTTGATAGGGCAGAGAAGGATACGAGGGGATAATTAAAAAAGTGTGTGAGAGTACCTATAAAGATAACGAGTGCACAGTGCGTGAGCCACTGTTACAGGTTGAGTGGTAGAAAGTGGAGAAAAGGCAGACAGACAGACAGACAGACAGGGTGTGTGGGGGCAGAAGCGAGGAAAGAACGCAATAGCAACAGGCATTTCTCCACCTGACACTAGTGTTGTGGTGCTTACCATGCGTTGCGAGGCATCGTCATGTACACTGGGTTTATACTGGTTTCTTTTTTTTTTTTTGGTGGATAGATTTGTGAGAAAACGACTTCAGACACGCACTTGCGATTTCTTACTTTGGCTTCTTCATCATGCGGGAGAAGCGCACGTCTTCAAGAACGCTTGGGATCTCCACTTCGAGGCCGTTGAGCGCCTCGGTCAGCGTAATCTGGCAGCTTAAGCGTGAGCTGTCGCGCGCCTCGGCGGCCTCAGACAGCAGGTCCAGCTCAAAGTCATCCGGCGGGTACAGCTTGGCGACGGGTGTGACCCAGTCCTGTCCCACGTAGACGTGGCAGGTTGAGCACTTGCACGTGCCGTTGCAGGCGCCAACAACGTCGATCTCGTCCGTGTCATCACGCAGGCACTCCATCAGCGACTTGCCCTCATCGAAGCTGTAGGTGTACGTGTCGGGCTCACCAGGTGGCGTGTTGCTCGGGTCACGAACACGCACACGGACCTTACCGGGCACCACGGGGATGGAATCGTCCGTGCGACTACTGCTGGTGCTGCATGCACGCAGTGATGTCGTGACGTGTGCGAGTGTCATCGCTGGCAATGTCCGCATGAAACAGCGCATTGTTGAAGGGACAAAAAACACGGCGCACCAACGACAAGAACCACACAAAAAAGGAACTGAGCGAGGGAGAGCCACTATTGAGAAATAGCAAGTTAGGAGAAGAGACAAAGTGGACACACACAGAGAGAGATGGGAGGAGTGAGTGAAAAGGAAGCTTGGGCGGGAAGAGCCTACTGGAACGAGAATTGCACTGCCCATAGTGCTGAAACTGAAGTGTTCACGCGCACAGTAAGACGCATAAATGCTGCCAGAATATGGGAGAGAGGCGCTTCCAGCTTTACAAGATGGCCTTACTGCTTTTTCCTTGTCCAATAGATTGACCTATAGACTGGCTCAACTTTTCTATGTTCACATTCACTTTGTATTGCTTTGTTGTTCGGGTTTTTTAACGATGCGGAAAGCTCGCAAACCTGGGAGCGTCACGTAATAATTGCAAAAACAAAACAAAAAAGCAATGTTCAATAAAACAGAGAAAGCAACAGTGGCCTACATCGATGAGGGAAACGGTTGAAGTGTATAGGTGAGTGTCACCGTACGCGTGGGCTCAGCGCAGGTCGTCCAATGGTGAGGCGCTGCCCATGGCCGCCATACTGCGGTCCACGATCTCGTTCACGTTGCGCTCCGGACGGCGCTGCGGGAGCGCTCCACTGGGACGCTTGCCAGCCTTGGCCGTGGCGTCCGGCTTGCCCTTGCCCGCTGCATCGGACTTGTGTTTCCCTGCAGAGGCGGTGGCAGCGGCGGTGGCAGTCGTCGTCTCCGTCGTCGTGTCCACAGTGACCACCTCGTGGTTGTCCACGCGCACGTTGGATGTGTCGGTTCCTTCCGATTCCATCTCCTCCTGGGTGATGTAGCGTGTGCCGGGTACCAAGTAGCTCGAGTACTCGCTCACCCGCGTCGCACGCGAGGAGGAGGCGACGCTGTGGCTGCGTGTGCGCCGTGAGAGCCGTTCCTGGGCCTCGTAGGCACCTTGGATCTGTGGTGTGTTGAGACTCTCCAGCGTGAGCGGAAGAAGCACAGTGGTACCGCCTGCACTCACGTTGTTGTTGTTGTTGCTGTTGTTGTTCGACGTGGACGCCGGGTTCGCTGCCGTCGGAACCGTACTTCTCACGACCGCACCTGTTGCAGTCGCAGCACCAGCAGGAACTGGATCACGGTGTCCTCCACCACCGCCACCACCACCGCTGCGGCGTCGCTGTGATCGTGAGCTGGAGGTCGTGCTCTCCTGCATCTGTCGTGCGCGCTCAAGCGGCATGCCCACAATCTCATTTCCACGCCCACGCTCGTCATCCAACTCCCGCGCCACCGTCTGCAGCTGCCCAGCGGACAGTTGCAGGTCCGTTGCGTTGGTCTCGTAGATGGGAATAGCCGCACGGTTGCTCAAGTCACCGCGCTCCGCGAGTTCGACCTGGACCTGCTGCCAGACACTCGCGAGCTGCTCCTTGGGCAGCGGGCAGCTCATTGTGCTGGAAAAGTCCTCGACCGTGTCGGTCCGAAGAGGACGCGGGCCCTTGGACATGCGCGTGACGTACTCCTGCAGACTCGCATCCGTCACCTCCGTAATGCGCAGCACACGCCGGATGCTGAGGGAGGCGAAGCACGCGTCGTGCATGACCGTGTGTGTGCGCAGGACATCAAACTTGGGGTCGTAGCGGGCGATGGCTTCGGGTCCGTAAATGGGCGGCCGCGGCACAAAGAGCAGGTCAGGCTTCGGTGCATCAGCGAGAAACGCGACAAAGGGTACCTTGCCATCCTTGTTGAAGTGGAACTCGCTGATCTCGTTCAGCCGCTCCCACCGCGGGATGTTGCCCGTGTCGCGCATCATGTACACCATGTCGTGCGAGATGCAGAGGTAGGCCCCCGCAATGTCCGTCACCACCTCGCCAGCCGTGTTGACGCGCATCACGTCGCCGCGGGAGAAGACGTAGAAGACGGCCTTGTCGAGCGCCTTGAAGGTGTCCCAGACGCACATCGGCACGTGCGCGAAGGCGATGCCGTTGCGCGGGTCGTACGGCGGCAGTCCACGATACGGCCGCACAATGAGCTTGTCGTAGCCGAGCACGATCTGTGTGGTGTACCAGAAGCGGCGGAACTCACGCTCATCACGGAAGCGCAGGAGCAGTCGCACTGGCTTCCCTTTGCTGCTCGAGGGCATCATTGGGAGCGGCACGATCTTGTCGCCCAGTTTCTTGTACGTTGTCACGACATCACCGTGGCCACGCGGGGAGTCGAGCGTGGCTGTCTTCGCCATCTCAGTCGGGCTGTGGCCCGCGGCGGTCTGTTCCTCCGCCTTCTCTCGTCGTGCCTTGTCGATCTGCTCGAACTGATCGCGAAGGGCGTCAAAGATCTCCTTCAGAAAGAACGGGTCCTTGAGGTACTCGCTGTTGTCCACGGTGCATCGCGCTCTCTCGGTCTCGCTGAGGGCGGCGCTGGGCACGAGCAAAGGGCCAGGCGCGGGGATCTCGCCAGTGGCCAGCGTCCTCTCCTCGCCTTGGATCATGAGCTGGTAGAGGTCGCGCTCCGGCATGCGTGGGTCAGAGAGGTTGAACGTCTTCTGTGTCGCGACGGGGAGAATCACGGTCACCTTGACCTTCTTCTTCCACAGCATTTCATGGGGCGGGGTGAGTTGTGCCGGCTGCGGCTTGGTGCGGTCTGTGCTTGGTTCGAGGAAGAGCTGCTGCTCCTCCTTGGGAATCTGTGCGGAGTAGTAGAGGTACCGTCTTGAGGTGTCGAACGCGACCTGGCGCATCTCCCACGCCCCAAAGAGGCCGTTCGACTGCTTCTCTGCGTACGAGTAGAACATGGCGGGAGGGTGAGAAGAAAAACGCAAAGAAAGGGGGAGAGAGAGAGGAAATGTCTGACAACAAAGGAAAAAATGGAAGTAAAAGAGAGAGTTCACTAGAAAGGAAAGAAAAGATATGTGTGCGGCAAGAAAAAAAAGTGGAGCAAAGTGAGCGAGTGACTCAAGTCACGTCTATCTCCTCGCTTTCTCACGTTGTCGTCCCCGGGCTGTTGAAGTGCTGAACTCAGTCAACAGGTAATCAAAACAGAAAATCAGACAGGAGTGACAGGTCGCAACGTTCACAACAAAAAGTGGTGGTGATGAAGCGACACTTGTGGACAAAAGTGACGAGAGTGAGCAACATTAAAGGAATAGGAGCAGAAGAGTGGGTGGTGATGGTTACGTTTGTGTCGGCACGTCAACTTGCCGTCAATTGCAGGAAGTGGTGTGTGGGGAGGAAAGTATTGCCATGATTCTTGTCGAGTCGCCATACTCACTCCATACCTGGAGGCCAGTGAAGTGACAGGATTTCTCATTGTCCTTCTTTGCATCAAGTCGTCGCCCAGGCAGTCAGGGAGGGTTGGCTACACTTCCTCGTTCCCTCCATTACTTTTCCAATTTTTGTGTGTTTCCAACAGTTTTTCATGTACCCAAATAGTGTCATCCACAAATAAGTAGCTTAGCAAGTCAACAAGAGCAATGTACAAAGGTGCGGAAAAGATAACGGCAAGTTGGTGAAAGTGATCCGTCTGCGTCACGTGCAAGATGGAAGCAAAACAGTAGGGGACAGGAAAATGCGCTAAAAGGTTGGGTGGAGCTATACCAAAAAGAAATTGGTTGGTCGCTGGCATCGTGAAAGTGAAAAACAAAAAAGTCAAAGAAAGGCAAGTGGGATGGAAAACAGTGAAGGACGCTAACAACAGGAAAAAAAGAAAAGAAAGCCAGCACACACACGAAAAAAAAAAAGAGAGAGAGCACAGCATTCAAAGTGAACGTTCCCTGACAGAACTTTTTGCGAGAGAGGCAGAGCGTGGAAGAAAACAAGAGAAGGATGCCAGACCGGGGTGAGGCGGTGCAGCACCATCTACGGCACTTGTGTCAAATGGTGTTAGTCAGGACTGCTTTTTGCATTCACGAAGCCTGCTGTGTATGCGTGCGAAATAATTGAACTGGTAGATAAAGATATGTAGAAGGTGTTTGCTTTACTTGCATACCGTGGTTTTCGTTTTGCGTGCGCTGAAAACGGAGGCAGTTTCCGTTTTGTGTTTTGTGTTTAGCACGTATTTATGATTTCGTTCTTGGTTGTTGTTCTTGTTTTTTGGCTGCTCTGGGGGATGTTATTCTTGTTAGTTTCTTCATCGCCTGGTTTTTTTTTCGGCTCACACACACATGCACAACACACCTGTCAAGCATCCCCTGTCAGGTTTCAACAGTGCTGTGATAAATGTGGATAGGTGAGTCTGGCGAGCTGGGGCTATCTTCTTCATGAAGCGGATCATGCCGGCTGCCATTGCGCGCGTTGGGTTGACTACGCTGCTGCCGCATGGCTGTGAAGCTAGCGGCCATCACGTCCGACATGAGAGGTTCTGTGTTGCGCAAGAACTGATCGGCTGTTGTTGAGCCCGGTGCGACGGGCGTTTGCGGCACAACGACGTGGTGTTCAACGACGTAGTCGGATGGGTGCGGAGGGCGGCTCGTTGCCAGGTCAGCGGCTGTGATGTACTGCGCGCCAGGCTCGCCGTACTGCACGCTCTCCGCACCCACGCTGCGGCCGAAGGAGCTCGTGAAGCTCGCGTTTGTGAGGGAGTAGTTGTTGACGAGCGGGTTGGCGTCGCCATCGAGGGGCGTGTTGGCCATCACCGGCGAGGCCGCAAGCTGCGGTGTGACGAGGTCGGCAGCAGGAAGACGTGTGAGCGGCGGACGGGTGCGGCTCGACGGCGAGGAAGCCGACGCATTGAACTGCTCCGCGATACTACCTGGTGCGGTGCTGCTGTGCGGGAAGCTACGCATCGCACTGCGCACATTATCACCAGAGGCGTAGCGTCGCACGAGGCCGGACGTGGCGTGGCGAGGATCGACCGGCACCTGCTGGGCGGCCTCCAGCGAGAGACCGACAATGTCATCGCGTGAGGTCCGCTCGCGCGCCAGCCGCCGTGACAAGGCCGCGACCTGCTCCGTGGCCAGTGCCGACGCGTTGGTGTTGTTCGCGTACACGGGAATAGCGGCCTGGCTGACCACGGTCGGGTCCCGTGAAGCGTAGATCTCCTGCACCTCGCGCCAGACAGTGGCGAGCTGCTCTTTCGGGAGCGGGCAGCTCAAGGAGCTGTCCGTACTGGCGACGGGGTCGAACTGCAGACGCCGCCGAAGCTGCGTTTCCATCGTCTCCGCAAACTGCGTCACGGTGAGGTCGCGGATCTCGTGAATGTTGATGACGCGACGGATCTCAAGGGACGCCAGGCACGCCTCCTTCACCACACACAGCACCTTGAGCACATCCAGCTCAGGGTTGTACGTGCTGATCGCGACCGGGCCAAACGGTGGCGGCTGCGGGATGAAGATCAAGTCCGGCGTGGCATCGTCGGTGATGAAAGACAGGTACGGGTGGTTGCCCTTGATGTTGTAGTAGAAGTCACGCGCGTTGTTGAGCGACAACCAGCGTGGGATACTTCCGGTGTTGCGGAGCACAAAGACCGTGTCGTGCGTCACGCACAGGTAGGAACCGCGCAGAACAATGGCGAGTTCGCCTTTGGTGCTCCGTCCGACGAGATCGCCGCGGACAAAGTTGTAAAAGACGGCCTTGTCGAGCGCCTTGAAGATGTGCCAGCAGTAGATGGGAATTTGCCCAAACACGATGCCATTGCGAGGGTCGTACGGGGGCAGCCCACGGTACGGCCGCGTGCCCAGTTTGTCGTAGCCTAGCACAGTCTGCACAACGTACCAAAAGCGGCGGAACTCGTAGTCGATGCGCAGACGGAACACCAGCTTGATGCGAGACCCCTTGACGTGGCCTTCCTTCTTGCGCGGTGACTGGAGGGTCTGCATGTTCTTGGCCCGCTGCTCGCGAGTGCCGGCGACGTCCGTTACCGACGCGCCGCTGGCCATCTCGGCTCGCTCCCGCTCCATACGCAAGTTGTTGAACTGGTCGCGTAGCGCCTCGTAGAGCTCCCGCAAGAAGAGCGGGTCGTGCGTGTAGTCCTCGTTTTCCAGCTTCATGCGGCCCGGGTGGCCCGCGAGACCAGTAGAGGGGCACAGGAGTGGCTCCGGCGCAGGGGACTCGCCTGCCTGGAGGGGACGGAGCTCACCGTGGATTTCGACCTGGAACAGGTCCGTCTCCAAGAGGTGCACATCGTCGAGCAAGAACTCATGTTCCTTCGCGACCAACAGAATCTTGTCCACCTTGATCTTCTTCTTCCACACAATATCGCTTGGCAGATTCGGTGGTGGCGGTGGTGGTGCGATCACGAGCGGCTCGGTCGCTACTGTGGGTGTGCTGATGGTGCCAGGCGCCGCTGTTGGCATTTGTGGCGCGCTCGCCGTCACCGGGGAGGTGAAGTTTGATGACGACTTGGATTGATTGCCACGTCGCCACGGCTGGCCAACGTTGGGTGGCGCTATCATGGACTCCTTCACGGGTGCGGAGTAGTACAGGTACCGCCGCATCGTGTCAAAGGCCAGTTCACGCATTTCCCACGTACCAAAGAGGGCGTTGCCCTGCTTCTCACCGTACGTGAAAAACATGACTGCTACAAAACAAAGAGAGAAGAGAAGAGAAGAAAGAAACTAAGGACGAAAGCAGTCCACAAATGCAAGAAGAGAAAAAAGAAGTACACACACGACCAGTGGATGTGAACGTTTTGTGCTCGACCTTCTGGCTGCCGTGCACGCAAAGCACACGAGGAGTCGAAAATGAGGAGAAAACTAGAAAGTAAAACAACGATGACTTCTCCTTTTTTTTTTTGCGACGGAGAAACAGAAAACTGAACAGAGCACGAAGGAGAGTGGAACAGAAGGAAGGCAGGTTGTGATGTGGTAGGGGAGGGGGACAGAATGAAGCACAGAGCCCACCTCATCAAGAAATGAACGTGAGGGGGGGAGGGTCGGTCAGGGCACATTTAGCACGCCAATGGAATGGATGCGGCTTAAACGGTGAGTGTTACCCGCGAAAGAACAGGCATCGCTAGGGCATCCGAAGAGTTCAACTTGGCAGTCAATCACCCAAGGACAAGAAAGCGGGGCGTCGCCGTACCACCGCTTCGATTCGCTCTTGTGACTCCAAAGGCTCGCGATCCTCAGCAGAGCAAGATGGTTTTTTTGAATTTGATAGAAAAGCATCCTAAACCACATGAAAAGAGAACAAGAAACCAAACACTACCATCACAACAAGAAAGAAAAACTTCCAAAAGACAACGAGGAACAGAGTGAAGAAATTGGCGCAGCAACTCATCAGTGAAAAGAAAGAAAAAACACGGCATCACAACCACGTAACGTTGCCAATGAAAAACAGGAAAAAATGTCAAATATAAAACCACAACGCGGGAAAATACAGTGAAAAGGAGAAAGTAAATGCAAGTGAGTCATCAAGCAGATATTTTCGTGTCTTGCTTTTTTGTTTTGTTGCTCACGCTGCAGTGTGAAAAAGACAGAGAAAGTGATGCGGAAGAAGTCATCTTATCCCACCACTTGCGGGGGGCTTTATTCTCTTCAAAGCAGCGAAAAGGGGAGGAGGGGAGGGAGCGGGTCAGTTGGGTTTTGTTGCACTCGGCAAGGGAACAGACAAGAACGTCGCGGTGGCCTGGTTCACCTGCAGCGTGGGTGACGGGACCTCGTCCTCGCTGCTGGACTCCTCCTCTTCGTCCGAGATCTGCACGAGCGGACGCGGCGGTGGACGGCGCCCACCACCACTGCTCCGGCGTGGGCTCGTGTGCTGGTGCGCCGGATCACCGTGCGGGCGCGGCGGGGAGCCACTGTCGAGGTTGTCGCGCGAGAGCTCCAGCAGGTCGTCCATGTCCTCGCTGTCGAAGGCGTCGTCCTCCTCGTCGGTTTCGCTGGTGGTGGTGGCAGAGCTGACGTCGGTGCCGACCGTGTCCCCGCCCACGTGGGCCGCCACCGCGCTCGGCGTGAGCACAAAGTCACCAGTCGCGTTGCCGATGGGCAGCTTCGTGCCCTTGGAGGCGGCCACCATCTGCGGGGACACCTCCGGGCCTGGCGTGTGCTGCACGAGGCCGTACGACGTGGGCTTGCTGGGGCGTGGTGGCAGTCCAAGGCGGGGATCTGCGGCCTCCAGGGTTGCCTTGCTCACCTTGCGGTGGCTGGCGACGGCGGCAGAGGTGAGCGAGTTCGAGCTGCCCGAGCCAGTCGGCAGCGTCGCGCGCTGCTGGCGCTTCTCTGGATCAGTGCGCGTCACCTTGAGGCGGTCAATGGCACGCAGCTCAGCGTACGTCGACGGCGGGGCCATGAGTTGCGCGACTGTCGCCGCCGAGGAGAAGCTGCCGTTTGACGCGAATGTGCTGTTCATGGGGTCCTGGTGCCGCTGCTGGCTCGCGTGC
>JASANR010001283.1:0-10418 GCA_030849635.1 Wallacemonas sp. MBr04 | reverse complement strand
CCTGCAAAACAAGTGCGTCAGAACCCTCAAAGGGCACCACGAGGACTGCATCTTCCGTCGTGCCTGCCAAACTCTCTTCTCTGGTGGTGGCTGTGGTGCTGGGGACCAGCGGTGCAGCAAGGATTGTCTGGAGCAGCGTCAGTGCGACCTGTGCCGGGCACTGCGTGGCCAGCGCGACCAGCGCCACGAACGCGCCGAGCGAGAGCGGCTCCTCCGACTCCGCCTCGACAGTGGCCTGGAGAGACACCTGCAAGGCCTTCACCGAGGCAGCGGAGAGCGCGCTGGCAGCACCGCCGCCGTTATTGGCCTCGCCGAGCAGCAGGCTCGCCAGCTGCGCCAGGAGAGACGTCAAGCTGCTGGCAGCCGTCGTGCGTCGTCGTAACAGTTGCTGCTGCTGCTGTGTAGAAGAAGAGCGAGAAGGAGAAGGAAGCGGTGATTGGGGTGGCTCCCCAGTACCAAACACGAGCTGGCGATGGGCGAGGGTCCAGAGCGCCATGTGGCTCAGCACGCTGTCGTAGCCGAGCACGTGCTTGAGGCGCCGATGGAGACCGAGAACCTGCCGCAGCCAGCGAGCCCAGGTGTCGAGCAGAATATGCTGGCCCTCAGTCACGTCAGCTGCCGCTGTTGCTACCGGCATACTCTCACTTTCATCACGGCCATCATCGCCTTGGTTGTCGTCCGTGACGGGCTTGGTGCTCTCGACGAGTGGAAACAGCAGCCACGAGCGCGGTGCACCCGCCAGAGCCGTCGAGGCGGCACTCACTGCCGCTGAGATGGCCGTCTGCTGCAGCACGCCCTCCTCCAGGTACACCGCGAGAGCCACCTTGGCGGGTAATGAACCTGGTGTCGACGTCCCAGCAGCCACGGCAACGCCAGAGGACGCGGTCTCTTCGTCAGTGGCATCCGTCAGCCGTGCCGCGTACCAGGCAGCCGCGGTGGGGCCGTAAGGGAGATGGCGATCGGACACAAGGGCAGCTTGTGCGAGGTCGCGCGTGGCGTCCGTGTGGTGGCGATTGGTCCCGCCCAGCGCGAGCACCACCAAGGCTGGCACCGCATCCAGGCAGTGCTTGGTCAGGGCGATGCCGTGCAGGGTAAAGAAGGCGGCCACCTGTGCGGCGTGCTGATACGGATGGGCTCGCTCACGGTGCTGTTGTCGACTGCTGTTGCTATCAGGATGATCCTCAGGGATGGTCTCCGCAGAAGCATCAGCAGTTGTGGCGGGCCCGTACGTATCCAGGAGGGCCACCACCTCGCTCATGGTGGCGAGCTCGTCGTTCTGGATGCGTGCCTCGGCGTGGTCCGTGATGCCCACACAGCCCTCCTCGAACTTGGCGGCCAGGGACGCAGCGAAGCCAAGCACAGCGGGCCGCGAGACACCGAGGTAGGCGGCCGTGACGGCAGCCATGAGGCGCACGTCTGCGTACGTCTGCGCGGCCTGAAGAGCCAGGAATGCGGTCCAGCCGTGGCGCATCGCATCACGCGTGGCACGCGTTTCTTGTCTTGCCGTTGTCGTTCCCTTGACTGCCCCAAGAGGCGTCGTGAGGCGCGCAAACGCGCGATCCAGGCGGGGTGCCGTGAGCACGTGCGCGCCAAGCAGCACCTTCTGCATCGCTGTCTGCGTATCCACCGCGGTCCCCAGAAGCGTCAGCGCAGCAGCCCGCTGCGACGGCGCACTCAAGAACGTCGCCAGGTAGTGCGCGTTGGCAGTTTGTGCAAACACATCGAGCCAGCCGCATGTGTCCGGCGCCGCAGCTGTCAGAAGCTGATACGCAGCGAGTGCGGCCTCCTTCAGCTGGGGAGACGCCGTGCCTGGTGCGTGTCTGGTCGCACCCTGTTGTTGGGATAGGAGCCACATCTCCAGCACAATCGCACCCCCGACCCGCATGCCATCTGTCAGAAGCACGTCCAGCAGATCGTGTAGGAGGGCCTCACCGCGGTGGCCGTGTCGCACCAGCTCGCGCAGCAGCAGAACACTCACCACAATGCTGACAGACTCGCCCTCACTCACAGTGTGACCTCCGGTCCGAGGTGGACAGGTCAGGACGTACGTGAAGAAGAGCGACCACGTCTCGTAGAAGCTGTCCACGGTGGGCACAGCGCCGTTCGATCGCGAGCCTGGATAGGCTTGTGGGGGACGCAAGAGTGCGGCAGCGGCGGGCTGCACGTGCGCGACGCGGTACAAGAGCACCAGCACCTCGAGCGTGTCGGCGAGTGTGCGCTGGCCGAGTACGAGATCAGCGAGAATGGTCTCCACCCACGACCGAAAGGCGTGGCTCTCCGCAAGCACGGTGGCGATCGTTGGGGAGCAGCTGCCCGCCCCACCACACAGCAAGAGACGGGCAACAAGCGCATCATTGCGGTGCGCATGTGGCTGAAGACCATGTACCTCATCCTGTGGTGTCTGCACATCATCACCAGCATCAAAGTTGTCGTGGTCGGTGGCCGCACCAGGGCTCTGCACGGAGAGAATGGCTGGGAGGGCCATCAAGACCCTTGTCGAGAAGTGCATCTTCTCCAACGCGGCGCGCGCATCCTCGCCGTGCCGCAGCAACTCGGACAGCTCCGAAAACGGCGTGTCCACGCCCTTGACGGACTGGCCTTGAGCGTCGACCGCATTCTGCGTGGAGCCGTTCACCGCCTCGCTCTCCTCCTCGTCGTCCTCGGCATCGTCGGGTGCATCGCCCAGCGGGGCCCCAATCTCGCCAAACACCTCCGCCACGAGAGGCCCCACAGAGGGCATGGTCGCCGCCGTCTCCTCCGCCGCCGTCTCATCGGCAAAGCTGCTCGTTGTGTTCGACAGCTGCACGGGCAGAAGGCGGACCAAGCAGCGGGCGGCGCGGTAGGCCAGCATCGGGTGCCCCGCACTCGCCATGAGCGAGATCAGAAAGAAGAGAAACGGTGCACAGTCGGGGCCGTGCACGCAACGCTCACGCAGGTCCGCGGCGTCACCGCTCTCCAAGTGCAGCCCAAGCACCTGCAGTGCCACATCCTGATGGCGCCGCACGGTACTGCGCAGGCATTGAAAGAGCAGCTGGAAGAAGGCCTCGCCCGTGGCGCCGGAGACGGCACGCTCGCTTGTACTGGCAGCACCGTCGGCATTCGAAGCTTGTACAGAAGGGGTGGAGGAGGTGAGTAAGGCCATGAGCGATGCCTGTGAGTGGGGAGGTAGCGGATGGGTGTAGTAGCCGGTGAGCAGCTCGCGGAACGCATCGGTACTCCACTGATGGGCAACCTGCACAGAGGCACCACCGCCAACGGCAATGAACGTTTCGTCTGCGCGGTGTTCACTGTCTGTCGTCACCGTGGTGTTTGTTCTTGCTGTGGGGACCGTGTAAGCAGTGCGGTAAGCGGTGCCGTCAGCTGTGCTCGGTCCCTCCTCGCCCGGCGTGCCCTCCTCTGGCTGCACGTGCGCACTCAGCCCCGTTGGTGCGTACGAACCTGCCTCAGCCCCGCTGCCAGCCGGTGAAACGTCCGATGCGGAGGCAGACGGCTGCTGCGCCTGCGTTGGTTTGCGGCGGCTGTAGCTCTTTCCCGGATCAACGCGTGGGAAGCCGCGTCCGACCACGGCAGCGACGGCTGTGAGTGCCGGAGCCGCTGCAGAGGCCGCTGTGACTGGCACGCTGCGCATCGGCGTCTCCAAGGGAGGCATACCACGCTCAACGATGCCACCCAACACAGCCAACGAGGCCTGCTCCACTGCTGCCGGACTCTCGGAGTCGATCGCCTGAAACGATGACGGTTTCTGCATGGTTGTGGCTGGGAATGCTGGGAGAGAATGAAGTTTCCTTTTCTTGTTGTTGTTGTTGGAGAGACGGATATGAAAACAACGTCAGAGTTGGGAAAAGGGGGAGAGGGGGAAATTTGAAGCCAAGTCACGAGAGAGAAAGAGAGAGAGACGACGTCGAAGTCGCCACGCATTCGCACGTTCAAAGAGAGGAAGAAGGGAAAGGCGTGGCAGGCAAGGTGAAGAACGCCAAGCGCACGGGCTCTCTCACCAGTGATTCTGCGCACGAGCCTCTTGTTAGTGGGGTGCGGGGAGGTGCCTGGTGAAAAATATTTACTTGAGTGAATCATCTCCGTTACCCTCGCTTGTCTGATTGCAGTTGCTTTTTTTGTTGTTTTCATGTTGCGTTAATTATGAAGACGGTCAAGAAGCTCACTGTGAAAAGAAGAGAGAAGTGGTTGGCCACTTGCAGGAGCGTGAAGGGAGAAAAGGAGGAGGGGGTCGGGGTTGAAAGAGAGAACAAAAACACAGAAGGGAAAAAAGGCGAGCTCGTGCGAGAGTACGCGCAGTCGCTCTGATCATCGAGACGTTCACAAGGAGCACAGACACGGCCCACCACCCGAATAAAAAAAATGAATCGCACAGGTCAACTGAGCAAGAAGGGGAGGAAAACACAACAGAAAGAAAAAAACGGCCGGCAACAACAACAACACGAACAAGGGAAGGGGGAAAGGGGCCAAGAAAGGTACTGCAGAAAGTAAAGAGAGCAGGTTGCACGTGTCAACGGTTATGCTCTCTCGCCTTGTCTGCTGATTACGAGAAAGGGGGGAAACACGAAGTGGAGAAACGAAATGGAAAAGGGGGAAGAAACGACTGCAGGTGAAAATAAAGAATGCGGTTGTGTGTTGTTGTTGTTGTTTTGATCATTAGGCGCACTGCTGCAACAGGGACGCACACGTAAGAAAGGCCTTATCGTCTTCATCTCACGCCCAGGACCAGACGTAGTTGCCGTCATCGCCAATCGTGTACCGTCGCGTCGGTTGGCTCCTCGGCATGGGGATCTGTGATGGTGGTGGTGGTGGGGCAGCAGCCGTTGCGTAGTGTGGATTGCCCATCAGAGGTGAGCCGAGCATTGGCTGCTGGAGTTGCGGGCGCGGCTGCGACTGTGATACGTTCGGCATGCCTGTGTACGCCATGTTGGGGTTGTAGCCCTGGTTCCCTGGGTGTGGAAAAGCGCCTGACTGGCCACCGTTTGGCATCATGTAACCACCACCCGTGAAGCCACCACCACTGTTATTATTCGTGTTATTGTTGTTGTGCATTGGGCTGCCGCGCTGAAAAGAGACGGCGGAGGCCACCTGTGTGGAGGGATCCAGCGGCACATTATTGGTGTTGCTCAGCGCGCCCATGGGAGAGGCCGCACGACCTGCCGCAGCCGCCATAGCAGGGGCGAACTTGGCGCCGTAGTTCGGCCAGACCGCTGCTGCCTCCTCGCTTCGCCCCGCTCCCCACCCCTGAACGTGGCTCCCACCCAACCCAGGCGAGACAGGAGAGCCGAGCTTGTTGCTGGTGTTGTTGTTCCCACCACCACCACCAGCTGCTGCTGTCGCTGGGTACGTGGACCACGACCCACCTGGGCTCGTCGTCGAACGCCCGGCGCCCATTGGTGTCATTGGCGATCGCGGTGGCGGGAGAGGTGAGATGAGCGTGCCGTGTGACGGTGTCGCGCCACGGCTGCTGCTGCCGTTGTTGTTATTGTTGACGCCACCAGGGCCGGCGGAGGAGGGGCTGCTGGGTTTGGGCACGCCGTACGCATAGCTGTACAGGCTCTCCATCCAGCGCCGGGCCGTGCGCATCACTGTGGTGGACGTGACGCGGCCAGTGAGGTACGCCGGCGACAGCTTCTGTGGCGCAGTGCTGGGCGCTGTGGCGGCATCGGCATCGCGTCCCTCAGCCGTGGTGCTGGTCGCCGTCTCTGTCGAGCCAGAAGCCGGCTGGTGATTGTTATTGCTGCTGCTGGTGGTGGTGGTGTCGCCTTTGGTGGCGTGCTCCGCTGCGTTGGCCGTTTTCTTTGTCTCGTGTGCGGCACTGACCGGTTGTGCGAGTGAGAAGAGAGCGGAGGCGATCGACTTGGGCACTTCAAGGCCAGAGCCTGGGTTTGCCGTGGTGGTGCTGGTGGTTGCTGTCGTAGTCCCCGCCGTCGTGGAGGCGGCGGCTGCAGCGCCCGTACTCGAAGGCTTGCCGCTGCCGGTCGATGGCGCGGGTGAGGCGATCGGTGCGGGCAGCTGGTGCGGACCCGCGCCACTGGAGGCTGTCGTGGTGGTGGTCGCCGTCGCCGTCTGTGACGCGGGTGCAGCGGCGTTCGCGTGGTGAGGCACCGCCGCCCCGGCTGCTGCTGCTGCCGGCGCCACCGACGAACGCTTCTTGTTCGGGTTGCCAAAGTTGGGCACCGTGCCGTGGTAGTACGACGTCCCGTTCCGGTCAAACTCGTAGACGTAGAAGTTGCCGACGTGCTCGTGCACCCGCGTGAGGTTGTTGTCGATGCGCAGCGTCGCCTCCTGATCCTGCGTCGGCGGCGGCAGCGGAAACGCCTCACCCTCGATAAAGTGGAAGAGGGCGGGGTTCTCACGCTCCTCACGTGCCATGTCGTACTCAAGTTGTTGAAGCGACTCAATCTTGGTAACCCAGCCCGGGTCGTCTGGGGCGGCCTCGCGCGCCTGCTTGCAGTACGGCCTCATCGCCGCCAGCACCACACCTTCCAGCGGAATCGACGGATCAGAGAACCAGACGAGCCGGTCCGGATCAAAGCGGAGGATGTCGCCCTCGTTGAAGCCAGGGAGCACATCACTGCCCATCACGTAGACGTCGCGGGGGTGGATGGCGGGACTCGGGTCAAGACCTGGCTGGGGCAGCGGCGGTGGCTTCGCGCTGTCCACGAGGCCGCGGTAGCGCCAGTAGCCGGCCTCCTCGCTCGGCAGCTGCAGCACGCGCTCGTGCATCACCTCGGGGCGCTCCGCGAGGGCCCAGCACAGCCGCTCCGCCAGGTCCTTGGAGATGCGGCCGTGCAGCATCTGGTCGACCGTGACCCACATCTCGATCTCATCGGTCAAGTTCTGGCCGACGGTGCGGTCGACACCCGTGAGGCCGCCCGAGCTGTGCGTGCCCATCAGCAGCGCGCGACGGTGCGCCGTGGCGGAGGCGAAGGAGCCGTTTGGAATGCCCTCGCTGGTGTCGTCGGGGCCGCCCTGAAACGCACCAGCGCCAGCCGACACGGGAGAGACGGCCATGGGCTCTGTGAAGCTGTTGTTGGCCGAGGTCGGTGTGCCCCTGAAGACACCCAAGTAGCCCCAGCGGCACTTCATCTCGTACACAAACGACAGAATCGGGATGTTCGTGAGCAGGCTGGAGAAGCTGAAGGTCTCCATCGGTGGCAGGGGCATGTGGGCCTTGGGGTGGTGCGTGCTCGGCGAGCTCGGTGTGGCTGCCGGTGTGGCTGCCGTGTTGACGGCGGTGGGCATGGCGGGTGAGTGGGGACTCGTCGGGCTGCCCTCCACGTTCGGGTTGGAGGTTGGCGTGAGACCGTAGTACGGGGGCGGGGGCGGGGCCGCGGCACCCGGCGGGGCGTGCACGGGCTGGCGAGGAATAACGCCGGCCTGGATGAGCTGAAAGTAGTAGGTCGTCGCGGCGATGTGGGTCACGCGGCCCAGGTTCTGCTCGCCCGCCGATTTGGTGAGGAACACCATCGCCGCGAGTGGCGCAGCGACGGGCGGGGGGCTGTTGGCTGTCAGCGCCGCGCCTGCCTGGCTGCCCATCATGGCATGCAGTGAGCTGATGGCAGCTGTGCGACGCCCACCACCACCACCGCTGCTGCTGCCGCCCTGGGACGCGCGACTGACCAGCAGCGAGCCACCACCACGCAGGCCATCCTTGAGGCTGTTGCTGACGCTGCTGTCTTGGCTGCTCGTGAAGGAGTAGGGGTCGTGCTTGTAGCGGCGCCCCGTCGTCGGGCTCTGGAGTGAGGAAAGCTGCATCACCTCCATCCCACCACCACCGCCACCGCCAGGGCCGAAAGAACTCGGGCCTTGTGTTGACGACCCGTTCCGATTTCTGTCATCCCCGGCAGGATTCTGCAGTTCCATCTCGCGCTTGAGAGCCTCCACCTCCTCCTCCATAGAGACGAAGCCGAAGCAGCCGACGATGTTGATAATGGAGCCGAACATGTATACGCCGTTCTCCACTGCTGCCTGTTGCTGCGGGTTCATGAAGGACCCAGCACTCGCATTGGTGCCAGACGTCGAGGTGGCCAGCGAGGCCCCAGGTGCAGCAGCAGTCGCCATCTTGTTCGGGTCGTAGCGGAATGCAACGGCACAGAGCACGGGCAGCACCTTGCGTTGCTTCCGGCCATCAGGTCCCATCGTGGTGTGCGGGTGCGCGCGGGCCCATTCGAAGGCCTCACACATTTGTGCGTCAGTGTCGAAGAGAGCCTCCTCCACACGCTCCACGACGCCCCGATAGAGTGCCTCGCGAGAAGGGAAGGATTCGTCCTCCTCCTCTTCGTCGTCATCGCCGTCATCGTCATCATCATCACCGCCAGAGATGTTGTGCGATTGCGTCAGGTCGACGTCGTCGTCATCCAAGGTCGGGTCGAAGAGACCGTCGCCGTAAGTCTTGCTGGACCGTGCACGTGCAGCCGCACGCTCACGACGACGATCCGCACGTTCGCGCCGGCGCTGCTGCAGCGCCTCCTCCTCACCTGGCAGGCGGTACGAACTCGCGTAGTTCGGGATGCGGCTCAGATCACCTGGGTTGCCTGGACGGCGGAAGTAGTAGTTCACAGCCGCATCGCAGCGAGCCTTGTGGAACTGCACAAAGAGTGGGCAGTCGGGGCTCGGAAAAAACTCTTTCGTCAGAGGAATGAGCACGATTTCCTGCTTTCGCGCAGAGGCCGCTGCCGCACCACCACCACCACCGGATGTGCTCCTGTCAGGTCCCTGGGAGCTCTGTTGCTGCTGTTGCTGTACAGAGAAGATACCACGCCGGTGCGTCTCGCGACTTGGCACAGATCCCATCGTCTCAGAAGCACTGTTGCTGTGGCAGGGGAAGAAAAAGCAATACCAAGAGCGTGAGAATTATGGGAGGAAAGAAGAGAAACCAAAAAAAAAAACAGACAGTCAGTCGCGTTCAAGCAAAGGAGGAAACTAAACAATCACGAACAACAAGGGGAAAATAACGGTCACCTTCTGCAACAGGCAGTCGGAGTCGCCGTACTCTTTTTCTCTCTCACGTTATTATGTGTACCAGTCAGTGGTCCGCGTCGCCGATTCGTTTTCCGCACAACACGGAAAATTTCACCTCTCTGCGTCTTTGACTATTGTGGTTATTAGCTATGCTGTGCAGATAAGAGGGGGGAAACTAGAAAAAGAAAAGTGAAAGCAAGGTAAATCTGTGATTCTCTGTAACCTTATGAAAGCGTGTGGGGGGGGGCGTAAGGGAGAACACGATAGGAAGGAGAACGGAAGGGTATGATGATAAGCCATATTGTTTGACCATGTGTGTGTGTGTGTGTCTTTCGTTTGTGTTGGTGTTCACAAACGAGCCTTTCTTGCACCCCGCTGTGTATTTTTGCTCTTGCAGTGTCGCGTGTCGATACGCACGTTCCAGTGTGTCTTGCCATCGTCACTGGGATCAGAAACATGCCAGGGTCTCCGTTCGAGTGGTTCGCATTGTGTCTGTGAACGGTACGAACGGCGAATGACGGCTGGCGTTTCTCTTTTCATCTCTCTGGTCGCACGCAGGGTCAAAACGCTGCCCAATAGTCTTCTCTACCATGTGTGTGCGTGCGTGTGTGGATACGTGTTATCGTGTTTGTGGTGTTCATCTCGTCTCAAGTGGTGGAGAGTGAGCAACGTTTATGTCAACGAACAGAAACATGTACCAGTGACGCAATGGCGCGCAAAGCACGTGCGTGCCGTACGCGTCAGAGTGCCGTTATTCTGTTCTTTGCTCACGATGCAGAAGGAAACGAATGGAGGAGAGAGAAACACATGTATGCAAGCGCACCGTTTGGTGTGCATCATTCAGAGCAGAACAGATTCACCCAACAACAAAACAAAAGCAAACGCGCACAGTTATTGCCAATTTTGATTAACTCACCAAAACAAAACAAGAAAGGAACGCAAACACAGACTGCAATGATTAAAGCTAGCAAAATGCAAAAGGAAAAAGGGAGGGAACAAAAAAGGGGGGTCGCTAAGTTGATATTACTGGTCCTCTTCACCAATATCCAGCGTCACACTTCGCCAGTCCCAGCGGTACGTATTTGAGCTGGCCTGCATGCGCTTCGCCGTGTTCGTCGTGCTTGTGGTGTCGCCACTCTTGATGCTGCCAATGCCAAGGCCGGCCTGCCCAGACACGCCAGCAGTGGTCGCCCCAGCCACACCAGCACCAGCACTGGCCCCAGTGCCAGTGTGCCCGCTACTCCCTGCGCCTGCCGGCCGAGCGGCTGGGTTAGAGGTGAGTGAGTGGTGCGCGTGGTGATGGTGCACGGGGGCGTAGACGCCGCTGTGGTGTGCAGACCCGATCCCAGCCCCACCCGCCGGTTCGCTACTCGCGGTGGTGAGGTGGGAGAAGGAGACCTGTCGCCGATGCGTGGCGCTCACCGGGCTCTGGACGGGCAGCGAGTGGTTCGTGCCGT
>JASANR010001282.1:0-10331 GCA_030849635.1 Wallacemonas sp. MBr04 | reverse complement strand
GAAGCGGCCGAAGCAGCCGAGTGGCTTTTCTGTTTCGGTGCTGCTGCTGCCATCCTCTTCCGCGAGGTCTTCGGTGACAACACAGTGGGCTTCACGGGCGTTGATGTCAGCTTTTGGTGACTGTGGTGGTGCACCCGCTTGTTGTCGCGACTGATGCGCATTCAGCTCGGTCTCGCCTTCGCCGGAGCTGGCTTCAGCGCTCTCAAAGGCATTGGGCTCGACGGGGTATTTCGACATGGCGCGTGGTCGATGCGAGCGAGTGTGGATGGTTTGCTTATGAGATTATTATTAACTTTTACGGTTGCTCTGTTCGCGTTTATAGATGGCGGTGGCAAAAAAGAAAAGAAAAGAAAAAGGAGCAAAATGGGGAGTGAGGGAGGTGATTAACAGATGAGGTTGGTGGATTATAAAACGGTTTTCGCTTGGCGTGAAAGTGAAAGATCTGCGGGAAGCGGAAAGGTGGCATCCGTGCAGTGGTTTCCGTGAAGAGTGAAGAGATGTCAGCAGCGGTGGTGGAGTGCCGATGAACAACTCAGTAGAGGAGAGGGGGCGACCGTTGAAGAGTGTCTTTCCCTTTGTGAATGTGGCAAACAGGAGATGCGAGTACAAGACCACACTCGGTAGGGGAACCTCCGATTCAGCTGAAGCGTACTGTTTTGGGAGTTGGAGCAAATAATGCAATTTGAGATTGCTATTTGTGTTTCTTCGTGTTTTGGTTGCAGTTGTAGTTGAAGGCATGCTTTTTTTTTTCGTGGTATCCCAGCGCACTTTCCATCAAAAGGACGGTGATGAAAGGTACCTGAAAGAGAGACGAGATTGATATATGTAGGGAAAAAATTCGGTGCCATACTGACTGTTCATAATGCTGGTGGACCGGCCAGTATCTGCTAAAATAGAGCGGAAGACTGGAGTTGCTGGTCAGGGAGGCAGAGACGAGAACAAAGCAAGAAACGAGACGAAAGGGGGGAAAGAAGAAGAAAGAACAACAACTGCGAGAGACAACAAGCAGAGCAAAGAAGTAAAGAGGGCATGCGCCACGTCAATAGGAGAGGTAAAAACAAACATCATCATTGCTCAATACTTTGGTTTTGTCTGCGAGCGGCAGGCGAGAAAACATGAACTCAAGGTTGGGAAACACAGTTAGAAGTGCAACAAAACTAGTCGCGGAGATTTTCTCTACTCTACTCAGTTCTGCGTGGGCCTTCGACTTCAAACGGTACTTTTAGCTTGTGAAAGAAGCAGTTGGAACTGAGAGAAAGCCGGAAAGTGTGTGTGAGAGAGAAAGACAGCGAGACACGAACTGAGAAAAAGAAAAAGGAGTTTTTTTTGTTCTGCAAGCAACCGTCCTAGGAGGTGTGCCACATGTGAAAGAAAAAAGTACAAAGAAAGAAAACGGAAGAACGCAAAGGAGGACTGAAAAAGTAATTGGAAGGAGGTCTGATAGGCCAACAATAGTTGGGCAGCGATGACAAGTGTGACCTCAACGAAGAAGAGAAAACGGAGGAAAACGCAAACAAGAAAAAAGGCACATTTCAGCACATTTCCGAACTCTTTTGTCATTGGAAATATAGAAGGAAAAAAGAGTGGAAGTATCTCCCACCACCGAGAAGCCGTGATGTTGAAAGGAACCTGGCAGAGACTCTTGGAACCCTTTGTAGGGCTTTGCATTCTTTCCGAGACTGGAGGAAAAGTGGTTCTCAATCGGCGACGCTGGGGGGATGGACTTGCATTTAAGAATTTATGGTGAAGGAGATAGAGAAAAAAAGCAGTGGAAGAACACTGCGTTTGTCTGCCTACACACAAAGCGTTGAATGCGAACTAATTCGACGAGCGTCATGTGCATTCGGAAATGCGACAGTCAGCTCCTATTCAACACGACTCTACACGAGGAATAAACGAAAAAAAAACAAGGAACATAGAAAACGAAGATGGACGGAATTATGAAATGGCCAACGAAGAGAGAGAAACAAAACAAAGCCCGAGAGCAAGACATGGGGTAAGAGAAAGAGAGAGAGACAGAGGTTATTTTTTGTTGCTGTTGTTTTAACGAACAAAACGTCGAGAGTTCTGTACAGCAGAGCAGTTCAGGACTCGCTGTCAATGCTTTTCACCCGCGCTTAGCTCATGTGCTGAGAGGAAACAAGAAAGGGCTAATCGAACAAGACGGGAGGGGGGAATGTCGCCGTGTGGAGTAAGGAGAGAGAGACAGAATGAAAAGAGAAGGGGGGAGGGAGGCCATTGATGCTTCATGTCTGCTAGAAGGCCTCACTCTCTCACTCTCTCACTGTCTGTATGGTGTATGACTCCACGGTGACGTTAAGGGTGGCGAGTGCCTGGCGACGCTAGTACGCTGTGCCAGCTGTGATGCTGTCCGCAATCGTTATGGTGGAGACCTTGCGCGTCGCCGTTTGAGGCAACGGAAAGGTTTCTGTCGTAGCTGTGCGGGGCAGACGTGTTGAGCTGGTGTCCGCGCTGCCAATCGAGTTTGAGGACGCGAAGGAGGCACCGCCGCGCCGCATGCCCGAGATGGCACCGCAGGATTGTGCGCTCGTCAGTCTCGCCGTGGCCGGCTCGGCAGGGAGGTAGTACGCCGTGCCATAGCGGAGACGGGACGGACGACGACGGAAGAGTGGGCGGTGGTACGCGTCGGCCTCCTTGAGGATGTACTTGATCTTCTCCAGTCGCTGCTTCTCTGCCGGTAGCGTGGCGTCGACGGTGAAAGTCTCCCTCTGGGCGTCGGCGTGGTAGGCGCGGTTGTAGTCGTGGGAGATGGCAGCGATGGGGGAGCTCGGGTGCGCCGCGACGTAGAGGTCCGAGAAGACCACGAAGCCGCCTTCGTTCAGAATGTGCTTTTCGCTCGGCAGTGCCGGGGCGTTGGGATCGACCGGGGACGGCGGTGGTGTCTGGCCGGTGGCCGGCACGCTCGCGCTGCCGCTGCTCTGGAACGACGGGGTCGCGGACATTTGATTCAGCGACGCCTCAATGTTGCGGAGCATGTTGCGCGCGGTGGCGTGGTTGCGGTTCAGCACGGTGCCGTCCGGGGCGACCAGCTCGAAGATATCATCATCGTCGATCGACTCCGGCAGCTCGCGGCCGATGATGACGGTACCGAGAACAGGGCCACTGAACTTGGTCTGGAGAAACGAGGGCTGGGCCTCAGGGTACTCCTGAGGTTGTGTCGGCGGGCTCTGGCGAGCGGGGTTAGTTGCGCCTGTTCGGGCAGCTTCCTGGCCCTCATGGTGGGGGTGCTCACGGTGGCGATGAGGCATCTTGTTGTTGTTTTTTNAGTCCTGCGGTTGTGCCGGGGGGCTCTGGCGAGCGGGGGCTGTAGCGCCTGTTCGGGCAGCTTCCTGGCCCTCGTGGTGGGGGTGCTCACGGTGGCGATGAGGCATCTTGTTGTTGTTTTTTATGTTATGTTAACTTGTGTTGTGTGAAAACAAAAGAAACGAGGGGGAAATGGAAAAGAGGAGATGAATCTCGGAAAGAAGAGGAGACTCACTGTTAAGGGTAAAAGGACTTGGAAATCTGATGGAAAAGAACTTTGTTAGAAGCTTTAAACTTTACACACTGTTACGATGCAAAGGTTGGTGGAAAGAGGGGAGGAATAAGAGAGAGGGACGGTTGAAGGCGCTTTGATAGGGCAACTGGTTCGCCTACCTCACGTGAAAGAGAGGGGGAGAGAGAGAGAGACTCGACGCACTGAGAAATGAAACGGAAATCCCTTGCACAGCAAAGCGATTGACCAGCTCAGCGGCAAGAGGAGAGAGAGGCAAGCGCCACGTTGCTTGGTTTGCCAGTGTGTGCGAGATCAAGAGCATTCGAGGCATGTGTGTGTGTGAGCGGTTCGACTCGCATGTATTTCACTTTCTTTCTTGGTCTTGATATTTCTGTTTTGTTTTTGTCACAACGTCATGCGCGCATGGAGTGTGATCATTGTATACCCAGTGTTGTATATATGCGAGGGAGGTGAAGTAAAGGAAAGGAAAAAAGAAAAACATTTTTGCTCAAAGCTTTTTGGGAGACCGCAAACGAGAAAACGAAAAGTAACATGCGCACGAAGATTAGATACATTTGCAACAAAAGCAAATCGTTGGATTCCGCTCCCTGGTGTGGTTGGTTAGTGAATTCGAACGTCCTAAGAAATACGTGGTTGGGACTGAGAGAAAGCGAAACGCGAACGGTGGCAAAAAAGAAAACGAAGCTTTCTGCTCTTTATTTGCAAGTAGCCGCCCTAAGGGGTGTACTGCAATTGGCGGAAATTTCTGCAAAGCAAAAAAAAAAAGAGAAGAAAAGGGAGAACGCAAAGAAGTGAGGAGAGGTCAGAGTCGTCAACAATAGTTAGACAAGCAATAGCAAATGTGGCCTCGGGAAAAAGGAAGGTGAAAAGGACAAAAGAAAAGCAATAAAGCTGGCACAGTTCAGCACACATTCTACGTCCTTTGAAAGGAGAACTATAGTGAAACGAAAAGCGAAAGAAAAAAAGAGATTGCGGAAAACCAGTTCACATCATCGAGGAGCCGCGAGGTGGAAAGATAGTTGACGGTGCGTATTAATGACCGTAATGTTGTATTCTTTGTTCCCTCAGTTATCGTTAAGTGGTGCTCGAATGACGATGAAGACTGGATGTCCATGTACGAAAAACAGTTCTGCTTTCTTTTACTGCGGAAAACGGGAGAAACGGCAACGCAGCGTTCAAGTACACGCAAGACGCTGAGTACAAACTACTTCGGCGAGCATGATAAGCATTCGGGGAATGAAAAGGTATTAGCTCCGGTTCAATATGAATCTACAAAGGAGGAGAAAAAACAACAAAAACTGAAAGCAAAAAAAAAGGACGGAATTGTGAAGTGGCCAGCAAAAGAAGGGAAAAAAGGGGGTCCGAAAGAAAGACGTGGAAACATACACCCTTTGTGAACAGGCATGGAAGCACTCAATTTGAATGCGAACGGAAGTTCAGAGCCTGCCATCAAAGTTTTTCTGTGTTTCACTCACGTGCGGTGACAAAAGCAAAAGGACAAATTGAAAAGAAAAAAGGGCAACAAAGAAAGGGAAACGGAAAACGTCTCCGTGTGAAAGAGGGAGAGACATCATTGAGACATTCTGTCTTGGAGCACAACAAAGGTCTCTCTTCCCTATCGTGTACCGTTCCACGGCGACGCGAAAACAAAAAAAAGTATTATTGCAATGCTTCACCAACTAGTACGCTTGACCAGCGGAGATGCTGTCTGCCACGGTGATAGTGGAGCCCTTGCGCGTCGGCATTTGAGGGTAGCCAAAGGTATCCAGTGTATCGGAGTGGACGGGCGGCATGGTGTTCGTGTCAACCGTGTCGTTCGAGGCGGTGGACGGCAAGGCGTCAACACCGCGCAGCATGTCGGCGAAGGAGTCGTTCGACAGTTCAGCCGTGAGGGCAGCATCTGTGGACTCTGTAGGGAGGTAGGACGCACTGCCGTACACCGTGTTGGACGGCCGGCGGCGGAACATGGGGCGGTGGTAGACGTTGACCTCCTTGAGCATGTACTTCATCTTCAGCAGACGCTGCCTCTCAGAGTGCGCTGTGGGTTCAATCTCCAACGGCGCCAGCTGCGTGTCGCCAGCGGATGCGCGCGTGTAGTCGTCGGAGACGGAGGTGATGCGGGAGGTGGGGTGCGCCTCGAGGTACAGGTCCGAGAAGACCACGAAGCCGCCTTGGTTGGGAAGGACCGGGCCGGTGGGCTCCTCCTCTGGAGCGGGGGATGCTGCGGTCTGACCGCTGGCCGCCGTACTCCCGCTGCCACTCTGCTGAAGCGACGGTGCCGAGGCTATCTGTGTGAGCGACGCCTCAATGTTACGGAGCATGTGGCGCGCGGCGGCGTGGTTGCGGTTCAGCACGGTGCCGTCCGGTGCAACCAGCTCAAAGACGTCATCGTCATCGTAGTTGTACGGCATGTGCCGGCCGATGATGGCGGTGCCGAGAATCGGTCCGGTGAACTGATCTTCGAGACCGGACGACAGGGCCTCCGGATACACCTCCGGCTCTTCCTCCACAGGCGTTTGGCCGCCTTGTTCATAGGCGGTGAGAGGGGCGACCTCCTGGGTCTGCTGCTGGGGGCTGTCGTGGCGGTGGTGATGAAACATTGCGTTTTAGGTGTTGAACGAAAAAAAAAGGGGGAAAAGAAAACAAGAAGAGAGAGAATGGAGAAACTTCTTCTTCAGAATTGAGGGAAGAGTTGGGGGAAAAAGAGTGGTGGATGTGCTTGTCAGAAGCCTTATTGATATATATGTGTGTATTTGCAAGCTGCTGAGAAAGCAAAGAGCGATGGAAAGTGGGAGGGATAGTGGGTGACGAGAGAGAAACAAGGGCGAGACAGTTGACGGGGATTCGATCGGACAACTTGGTAAGTCTGGTTCACATGTTGAGAGGGATAAAGAAAGAAACAGAGAGAGACACGGCTCGCTATCGTGTTTGACAGAAACGACTCGCACACTCGTGCATGCGACCTCGCCACACAACAGGGTGGAAGTCAGACGCCTCTGCAACGTCTTGGCCAGCGTGTGTGGCATCAACAGAGAGAGAGAGGGAGAGTACGAGCCACGCCCATTTGAGCTGACTCACGCATACCTCACTTGTCATGGTTCTTTTTCTTTGTGTTCACAACGCCATGATCTCATGGGCGGTGATGATTTCATACCAAAGTGCTGTATACGTGCGAAAAGGAAGAAGAGAAAATAAAGAAAAAGCGACCGAAACCAATGCAGAAGCAAACAAAGGATCAAAAGCGATAAACGACGGGGTGCGTGCGATGTCAAGGACAGGTTCAGCGAGAAGGAAAACAAAGAGTTTCTCTTTTGTTTTTTTTCGTATTGTGGGGGTTGTGAAAGGCATGGAAAACAAAAAGGAAGAAAAGGACGTGTTATGGTCAAGCTAGGCTTCACTATCTTGACGAATACTTTCATCTTTCTGAGGAAACCAAAACGGTGTTTACAAGACACTCAAGTGTCTATGTTGACGTTATGGGTGCACTCACAATATTGGCGGAACTGTGTGTGTGTTTGTGTATGTGTGTGACACGCTTTTTACTGATAGATAGAGAAGTGAATTTAAAGCACGCAGTGAGTCACTACATCGACTTGGTCCGTCTTGCTTTTCTTCACTGGCTGCGTTCTCGTTTCCAAGGAGGCAGCAAAGTGCTGGGCGGTGAGAAGTGATGGCGACTCGGTAGGCGTGACCAGTGCATAACGATATGTGTGACATCTGGACGTCACATGAAAGGCGTCAAGATATCAGCCTTGGTTTGTCGTAGTTGGTTGTGTTGGAGACGTCTTGGCATTCACAGATCAGCATCACACCATCAAACAAACGAATGCACAAAAGGAGAAGAAAGAAAGAAGTGACCGAAAGAACGCGAGAACTAAGGCAAAACAAAATAAAAATTGAGCGCACAGAAAAACAAGGAAAGACTGGCCCAGGTTGATGCGTAAAGGAGTGAAAACAAAAAAATCTGTCTGCGGGGTTACTGATAAGGGTATGTTTTGCAATGTTTCGCAAACGGAGTGAACAAGAAAAATGGGCATCACCAGGTCGTGCGAAAAGGGAGTGAAACGAAAAGATCCACTGTGTGCTCGTGGACCACAAGAGTGTGGGTGGAAAGGAAAGAAAATGGTGTCAGAAAGTTGGTCTGACCCACTGAAAGAGAAAGAGAGAAAAAAGTAGGGTGAAGGGACGAGAGAGAGGAACGACGTGGACAGCGAGAAAACGAAAAGAGAAACGAGTGTCGTGACATGGTGGTGTTATGACGTTCTTTTTGTTCGTTTGTTTTGTCGCTTCGTTGTTCTCAACTACCCAACCCAACTATGAAAAACGAACACGGAAAGAAAGAAAGAAATCGTGTCCCGACGTCAGTTCCGGCCCACGTTCACAGAGAGATGCAGAGGAGAGAGGCCGGTGTGCACTCAGGCGTTGCGGGTCACAGTAGCTGCGATGCCTGGGGCAGGAGTGGCGTCGGAGCTACGGGTAGCAAACGTGTCCGAGTCGGTGTGCTCCGATGGCTCGTACTCGGCGCGGCCGTACACAAGATCCGATGCGCGCTTGCGGAACAAGGGGCGGTAGTCACCCTCGGACTGCTCGATGAGGAACTTGGCCTTCTCCGTGTTTTGCTTCTCCTCGGGGAGTTCTGGGTCGATCTCGGGCTTGGTCTGCGGGGCGGGGTTCGCGGCGCTGTAGCGATGCGTGGCGCTGGCGACGCGGCTCTCCGGGTGCGCGGCGAGGTACTTGTCCGAGAAGATGATGTACCCGCCGTCGTTGAGCACCTGGTGGGGGTGGCGCTCCAGCTGCTCGCGCCTCTTGGCCTCCTTGGCCTCCGCCTCCTTGCGCTTCTTGCTGCTCATGTGGCCCTTCCTGTGGTGCTTGCTGTCGACGGAGCCGGAGCCGTGGCTGGAGTAGACGCCGCTCTCGCCTTCCTGGCTCAACGCGGACGGCGTGATGGCCGAGCCGTTGGAGGACGTCTCCGAAGCGGGGGACTCAGCTTGCGGCCCGGAGTACTTGACCTCGGCAAACGCCTCCAGCGCTGTGGTGCGCTGCGGCGTCACGAGCTCAAACTCGGACTCGTTGCGCATGAACTCCGGCAGCTCGTCGACGATGATGGCCGTGCCGGTGACGGGCTGGCCGTGGAACTTGGCGTCCAGACGAGACGGGAGCGCATCGCGATACTGCGGGTGCAGAGGGTTCGTGTTCGCTTCCTGTTCGTGCGTGGCGGACAGTGGCGGGGGACGGGTCGTGGCGCTGGTGTGCGTCTGGGGGTTGGAGTGGGTGCCACTGTTGTGGCTGCTGCTGTTGCGGTGGTGGCTGTCCGTGCCGTGAGAGGCGCTGTCACCCTCGTGGTGATGGTGAGAGAAGAGGTGAGGCATCGTGTGTGGTACGGTACGGACGCGTATAGTGAGACACGTTAGCTCTTGACGGTTGGTCAAGTCGCTGTGGTTGTTTCTTTAGGGGGTGGAAGATGTGAAAGGAAAGGGAAGTGATTCCGAGTGAATGAGGTACTTGAGACGGTTGACGTCGTAAAATTAAAGCTACGAGAGGAGGAACAAGATAGAGAGAGATGTGAGAGTAGAGTCGAGGAAAACAATGAGAGAAACGAATCAACAAGGGGCGGTGTGAAATATGAAGTGCCTGTCTTTTCGTGTCTGCGCTCAAAGTGCCGGTCAGGGATACGGGACAAACCATGAGAGCACCGAATTCGAGCAGTTGAGTGCAGTGTTGCAGCTGCACCTACTCTCTGAGCAAGAACGGGATTGGGAGAGCAGATGAGGTCGAGCTGTCCCTTCATGAGTTGGGCCAATGCATGTGTTTGTGATATTTCAGTTGTTTTTGGTTTGTTTTGTGTGTGAATGTTCGTGAATTTCGCTCTCAATGTTTGTCGGTGGGGTGTGGAGGGGGGGGGGGGGCGACGTGGCGAGTGCGATTGTGTGCGATTTGAAATGTGAAAAGCGCTCATGATGGCCCCCTTTCAACGTGCGAACCGCAAGCACCGCAACAAGCGTACATCACAAGGTCCCCCACACACCCAGCCACGAACATCCAGAACGTCTCTGACTGCATAAATGAAGAAGTGATGGAAGAAACTGTGATGGAGAGCACTGCACAAGAGGACAACGGTATACAACAAATGCCGTCCCGTCGCGCAGGAACTCAAAACAAGAAAAGAAGCAATAAAGAAGGAAAAGAAACACGGGAAGGATCGTTTTGTTTATTCGCGTCGATTCTGGTTTAGCTGTCTAGTACATTTGCAGGAATTCCCAGTGCATTTTTTTTTCTGGCAGTAGAGATCCGGTCACAAGTAGTTGAACATCACAAAAAGAAGATGAGCAGGTGTGTGCACACAAAAGCATGTATAGGCATGTGAGGAAACGGGTATTTCAAGGGGGCACGAAGTGTAAGCACGAACACACAAAAAAAGGAAAGAGATGAAAAGAGCAAAAAACAAAAAACAGGCGTATATGACAGAAACAAAAAAAAAGAACAAAAGAAAAGTTTAGGAAACGAACACAATTGACACAGGAAACGTTTTCACTGGTGTTTTTTTTGTTGTGAAAGTGGTATCGGTCTGTTATCGAGTAGGTCTGTTACGCGCACGTTCAAAGAGAGATGGAAAAGGATAGAAGCGGTGAGATGGCAGCGCAGGTAACAATGCACATACAGAAGGTGGCACATGGAAGTGCACACTCCCGTACGTTTGAGCGTGAACCACTTGTTCCGCTCCGCACGTCGGTCGTCCTGTGCCGCTGCGTCTCCTATTGTCACGAATCTGAGCCTTCTCGCCATCGACATCTCTCACGCTCCCGCACGCACGCAA
>JASANR010001281.1:0-10270 GCA_030849635.1 Wallacemonas sp. MBr04 | reverse complement strand
AAGAAAGAAAAGAGGAAGTCACAAGTGAAAGAAAAAAAGAAAAATGTGATGCTGAAATAAGAGAAACGGGAGTGTGACGGTACATCACGTTTGCTGCTGGGGGGCAACAGCGAAATGGCGCAAGAAGACAAAACAAAAGAAGTGTTAACGGTCATGTTCTAGTGTACATTTAATCCAGCGTGACACTGTGCCAATTTCTCGGACAAGTTGCTGTGCTGCAGTGCCAGATCACTTTCAAGCCTGAATCGGGTTAGAAGACGAGCAGCACGGCCATGGCCACGACTGCGCCGGCGGCGGCCATCGTCGAGCGCCGCTTCCACATGGGCACCGTTGGTTGATACTCCGCCGGCACTTCAGCATCGGCACCGGCCCAGGGGAAACCGAGTGCGTCTGGATCGTTCTTCAGGCACGTCCTGCCGCAGCGTGTGATGAGCCGACGTGGCTCGCTATTCTCGAACACCAGCAGCACAGGCCCCGTCACGCCCGCGGCTGCCTTGTGAGACACATCTTTGGTGACGCCGTAGTTGTTGAGCCAGATGGGCAGCATGCCACGTGCATCGGTGTGGCTGAGTGTGTACCAAGGGCCTTGTTCACGGTAGAAGAAGTTGCACGCCTCCTCCTCCAGGCGGTCGCGTGACATGAAGACCACCTCAAAGTTGAGGTCTTCGTGGTGGCGTGCGTAGAACTGCTTCAGCAACGGGACGAAGGTGCGTGCCGCGGGGTCGGAGAAGCTGCCGATGAAGATGAGAATATACTGGTTTTCCTTGAGAGCGTAGGTCGACGGGACGGGGATACCATCAGGCCGCCACAACAGCACCTCGGAGTTGTTGAAGAAGTTGTGCTCAGACATTTGCTCGAGAGGCGGCTCCACAGCACGAAGAGAGAAAGACAGTCAGGAGTGAGTTATCAGCGAATAGAAAGGGGGAATAACGAGAGAGAAAGAGATGGGGAGGGATGTACTGGTGAAAGGTGCCGATGAGGCGCGTGAGACGCTGACGTTCCTCCTTAACAGGTCAAAAGGCTCACGGGTGTTTTTTTAAAGCACAGGCAACAATCAAAAGCCCGCCACATTCACTACAGACGGACTCACCATACAGACTTACCAAGTCGCTGTGTTTAGTTCCTTTTTTTAAATACTCACGTTGGTGCTGTACATAAACGCATTAATGAAGCAAAACAAAAAAAAGCCGCGGCAACCGGGCAATAGATCGCATATGAGATACCCGTTGCGCACTCACTTAAACACACCCACTCAGCGAGAAAAAGAAAAAAACCGAACGAAAGTCCGACGTATATGGGTGACGGGGTATCTGCACCAGACTGTGCTTCCACACCGTGCCTGCTCAAGCTCACTTTTTAGCCGAGCCGAACACGTAGATAAGGTTTACCAAGAGACCAAGAAGCGTCAACACGACAATCACGAGTGGCATCGTCACCAGTGGCATGCAGCGCACCTTGGGCACGTTCTTGTCGGCCCCCTCCCACGGGAACCCCTCCGCATTGGGATCCGACAGCACCATCTCCACGCCGCACTTGGCAATGAGCCGGCGTGGCTGCCCGTCCACCGTCGCGTTCTCAAAGACGAGCAGCGCGGGAAGAGACTTGAGTCCGAAGTTTTGCTCCAGCACGGGCACCATGCCCCTCGCGTCGCGAAACGGCAGGCGGAACCACTCTCCTTGACTGCAGTAGTGGTAGCTCTCCATGTCATCCTCCCTGCCGTCGCGTGTGGCGAAGATGATTTCAAAGTTGCTTGTCGTGTGATGCTTCTCGTAGAAGGCCCTGAGCTTTGGCGTGAAGGCACGGCACGCCGGGGACCACTGTGCGGCGATGAAAAGGAAGACGTAGCGCTTCTCCTTCAGGGCCTCTGTCGCCATCACTGGGTAGCCATCGCGCGTGTGCAGGACGACCTGCGTGTTGTTGAAGAAGTCCGTCATGCGAAGAGAGAGAGAAGTCGACACTCTGATGATTCCAATCAAGAAGAACAAAATCAAGGTGTGTGCGACAAACACGTATAGAAAGAGAGAGAGAGAGAGAACAAGGGAAGAAAGTAGGCGAGAGGGAAGAGAGGTTGTTGAGGAGGAAAAAGGGTTGCACTGGGGATTCCTTCATTCATCTCTCTTGAGAGATCCATCGTACAGGATGTGCGTGGGGCATGAAAGACCGGAAAGTGCTTTGTGGTAGTGAAGCAACATCCTGTGTGTGCTCGTGTTTATGACTCAGACGTTTAGCGTGGCACAAGCAGTTCCATGCCCTATCGGTGCTGTGCAACGGACGCAATTACTCTCCACACTGCTCAGAAGACGTAGATAGAAAAAAAGGTTTGTGAATAGTAATAGTAATAGAACTCGTTCTTACCGAGAAGAACAAGTGTGGGTATATGTGTGTGGCTGTAAGTGTATAAACCACTGGCGAGTGAATAAGTAACCCAGTAACGGAACCCAGAAAAACCAGGTACCTAACCCATCACCATCCATACCACAAAGAGACCAGCGACCGCCAGCACCGCGCAGCCCGCGCGCATCAGCGTCGTGTTGCGCTTGGCCGCCTCGGCATCGGCGTTCACCCACGGAAACGACTCCGCGTTCGGATCACGCGGGACCATCTCGCGGCCAGCGAACGTCACCAGCACACGCGAGCTCCCATCGAGACGCGCAATGGGATCTGATTTCACCTCTGCTGCGGGAGCATCACCCTCCAGCGTTTTCGCCGTCTGCCCCACCTCGGGCTGCTCAAAAACGAGCAGGGTTGGGATAAAGCGGCAGCCGTAGCGCGACATCCACTCCTGACCGAGCACACGCGCCTCCGAATACGGCACGCACAGCCAGTTCCCGTGCGCCTCGCGGAAGTACGACGTCATCTCCTGCTCTGACTTGTCGAGGGACATGAACACCACCTCGAAGTTCTTGCTCGCGTGGTGGCGCTCGTAGAACTGCTTGAGCTGGGGCGTGAAGCCACGGCACGGGGGGCACCAGTGGGCGGAGAAGTACACCAGGACGTAGCGCTTGTCACGCAGCGCATCTGCCACACTGACGAGCGTGCCGTCCTGGCGAAGCAGCTGCATGGCCTGGCGCGCACCGAAAAAGGTGGAAGCGGACATTTTGGGGAAATAAATCAAGAGAAAGAGAGTGCACGTGGGAGAGATGACACAGGACTTGCAGACGATAACTGTCAGTCGGGCAAAGGATAGGTCGCAAGGAAATAGAAGGAAGATGAGAGAGGTTCAATCAGTTTGATAGACGGGGGAGAGAGAAGAATACTACTGCTGTTGCCCTCACGTGGTGAATGCGTGTGTGCAGTGCTGTCTCACGTGGAAAGTGAAACCACACATGCAGGCTGCTACGACTATGACTACGACTGTCATGCATGCATTTTTTTTTCGTGGTTGCTTTGCTGTGGAAAAACAAGTACACACACACAAGTACAATATCACCCGTTATCATCATCACCGCCACGCAGTGGCCAGTGCCACCGCAGAAAGCACCGCGACAGCACCCGCGACCAGCGGCACACGACGGCGCATCCTCGTGTCCGAGGCGTGCGCAGAGGCTTCACCGTCCAGGCCATCCGGATGTGCCCACGGGAACTGCGCCGCGTCCGGGTCGCTCTCGATGTGCTCACGACCACGGCGTGAGACGAGGCGAAAGACCAACTCGGTGGCGGCCGCGTCGTTGAGTCGCGGCGCCGCTGATGACGCGGAGGCCGATGGGGTCGCAGCACTGGCAAACCCCGAGTCCGTCCTCCCAGCGTCACCTGCTGTGCTTGTTGCTGCTGGTGCTGTTGTTGCCGTTCGTTTCTGCACACGTGTTTCAAAGACGAGCACAGTGGGGAGTGTCTCGGCCTCAAAGTCACCCATCAGCACAGGCCCTTGCACGAGTGCGTCTTCATACGCCAGCGCAGGAAACACGGCCGATTTATTGGGTGAGGAGGCGTCCAACTGCTCAAGGTACGCCTGGAAGTCCTGCTCTGTACGATCGAGTGAGACGTAGAGCACCTCGAACTGCTTGGCCGTCGCATGGCGTGCGCGGAAGTCTTGCAGAAGGGGCGAGAAGTCCTGGCAGCCAGGCGCCCATCCAGCCCCAAAGTACACGAGCGCGTACTGTTTGTTCTTGAAGAGGGAGACGACGGGCGTGGTGAAGGCGCCTGCCTCACACAGTGCCTGAACGCGGCTGCTGAAGAGCCTCGTGAACATGGGCAGCACACCAGAGTGAGAGAATGCAGGATTGAGACTGACAGGGCATGAAAAAGAAAAGAAGAAGAGCAAGGAGGAACAGGAAACGATATGACGGTGATGGATGAAGGCAAGGAGTCTGAATCAGGGGACAAACGACGAGAGGGTCCGGATATGGTCTGTCGCACGATCAATCAAGTGGGAGCTGCTGAGGCGCGCCACGTTCGAAGCTTAAGAGATTCACTATGATCGCATTATTTGATGGTTTATTCAGTCACACATTGAGAGCCATGTGTGGATCCACAGCAAAGGAAGCAACATGAAGGGGAAAGCAAAAAAAAAAGAGAGAAGAAGAAGGTACACCGGGAGTGAAACCGTGGGAAAAACAGAAATAAGAAAGAGTACAGGATTGTGTGTTGCGTACATCACTGTTTACGGCGATGGGACCCCAAACAGCAACGCGACCACGACAAGGACGACGACGACCACCACCACACCACAGAGAGAGAAGTGCTCATTTCGTTGAGGGATGCGCCACAGATGTACGCGGGCTCTTGCTCTGCCGCGGTGATGGCTGCCGCGAGGTCATCAGACTCAACGGCGTCCGCTCCAGGCGATCGGTGAGGCGTGCCATGAGCCGGCACTGCTCCACCGCCTGCTGCGACGCCGACAGACGCAGCTGACGATCCGCATCTTCGGTGAGCTCGAGCATGTCTGCCTCCGCCTCCTCCAGCGCCGCGCACATCGCGTCGAACTCACGTACGACCGTGACCAGCGTCTTCTCGAGCCCGTCGGTGGTCTGCGCAGGCCACTCATCAAGGCGGGCCTGAACCGCGGCATCGTGCCAGACAGCGGCGCTGCCCTCGGTTCTCTCAGAGCTCGTCTCGCCTTGGTGCATTGGTGTCTGGTGGCTGCTGTCGACGGTAGCAGGCCAGCGAATCGGCGACGCGTTCACGGGTATGCAGGCCTGCTGGCGGGCCGGCGGAGAGACAGAGGAGGCGGCGTCACTGGCCTTCAGAAGAAGCGCATGTGTGGGTGTCAGGGTCTCCGCAGATGGCTCTGGCGAGTCACACAGTGGCGAGACCGGGTTCGACGGCGGCGCTGCGGCCACGGCTTCGGTGCGCGGCGATGACAGTGCCAGCAGTGGTGGCTGTGGTTGGAGACCACCACCCAGTCGGTTGTTCACAATGGCCTCGTCATTGCGATCAGAGAGCAGCGCCGTTTCTTGAAAGGCAATGCGTGTATGACGCGCATCATCCGGGCTCGTAGAGACCACAAAGAGTCGTCTCTCTGTGTTCGTCTCGTCGTCGTCACGCACACGGATGTAGGCGTCGCGACCAGTACCAGCGAAGGCTTCTACTTCTGTTTCTGTTTCCAGTGACCGCCGCCTCGCCGTGCGCGGTGAGGCCGTCGCGGTGAGACACATCGCGGAGAACAGAAGCGTCACAATAATCAAAGAACCACAGACGCCGAGGCAGAAGTACTGCACGCGCACATCCGCCCAGAAGGGCTCAACCAGCGCGTCGATATCAGTCACATGCATGAGAGTGAGAGTGAGAGACGTGCAGATGTGTGTTACTCACCACCCAATAAAGGAGAGGAAAATGAAGCCAGGAGCAAAAGAAGATTCAAGAGGTTGATGAGTGAATGACAAAGCACAGTGTGGTACTCTCATTGATATGAGCTTCATGGGTGGCTATTCGTTCACGTGACGGAAGGGTACGTACGTGAGGCGACCACTGATGTGTGTATGTGGTTCCACACTTTTTTCATCTTGACAATCCGTGACGCCCAGCCCCTTCTCCTCTTGTCAAGGGAGATGGCGTCACAGGAACGGTGACAAAGTACTTTGATCTGATCTGATGCATGGTGTACGGGAAGCAGCCGCCACAGCGGTGCGAAATGATCTAGTGAAAAGAAAAACCCCGACACACAACAAGACGAGAGATTCGACGTGTTGTACAAGGTCAAAAAGAAAAGAAAGCAAGGAGCCACAACAGGCAACGGCGAAAAAATGAGGTACACGAAAAAACACCAACAGCACCGCACGATACAGAGAAGAGCAGAAAAGGAAGCAACGGAACGCGGCTTCTTTTTTTTTCTCTTGTTTTGCGCCTCGCAGCGGTGCATGTGTTACTGGATTGGCAACTTCAGTTTGGCTTTCAGAGGGAAAAGAAGAAAAACAAGAAGATGTGTGTTACAGGACTTCCACTGCCTGTTCCGATGTACAGAAAAGAAGCAAAAGAAAGAAAGTTAATACAAAAGAAAAGCAAGAAGATTCTGTAAAAAAAAAAGATTTCTTTATTTTTTCGGAGGCTGAAAAACCGCTGTTTTTAAAAATAGGAGATACACGCGATTGGGGGAAAACCCGGAGAGAAGGAAACGTGGCGAAAGGAAAACGACAAGTACGAAGAGGACACGAGAGTGAGAGAAAGGATTCGTCTCAGATCCCAAGCGCGTCTTCCTCTATCAGCGCCAGCCGTTCTACCAGTACGTTCTGCTGAAGGGACAAGTCGGCTGCCACGCTGCGAAGAAGCCGCTCCGCCACGGCTGTCTGCCGCTGCTGCGTGAGGTCGGCTTCGTCCATGGCATGGCTCGCCTCCTCCAGCTGTCCAACGAGCTGCTGCACGGCCGTCTCCAGCTCCGACTTGACCATTTCAAGCTGCTGCACTTCATGACGCAGTGCGACGGCCTGGTGTGTCAATCCACGCACAACGCACTCCTCATCACGGGTGACGGAGGGGCTCGTGCTCATGCTCGTGTTGATGTGTGGTGGATTCATCTGGTGCACCTCAGACGTACAGGCCGCGTGCAGAACAACCTCGTTGTTGTCCTCGCTATGGGGCGTCTGAGGAGGGAGCGGCGCCGGGGAGTGACTTGTGCGCCACCGTGTCGGCGACGCAGAGAAGGGTTCATCCGTTGAGGCGTGCACCTCCACTCGTGGAAGCGACAGCGCGGAGAACGTGCTGACAGGTGGCACGGCTGTCTTCTTGCCTTTCCCGCGTTGACGGGCGGAGACCTCAGGCTGGCGGCTGGAGGTGGGTTTGTTGGCTGCTTTCGCTGTGCGCTTGCCACCACTCTTGCTCGGTTTTGGGGCGGGTGCGGGTGCCTGGCGTACGCGCGGTGTGTGCACAACTACATCCACAACGTCGGCTCCCTCTTGTTGTTCTGTCGACGCGGTTGATGTTGTGGCACGTGTGGTGGTGGTGGTCCTTTGTGGCAGGTACGTGCGTGCTGTGGGTGGCGCACGGTAGCGTGGCGAGTAGCCAATTCGGGGCTGCTCGGTGCGCTCAAACGCGACGGAAACGCCCGCCACAGAGCCACGTCGCGCCCCTTGCATCTCCGCCAGAGCGCGTGACATTGGCGTCATCGTCGTCGAGTGCGCCAACGCACCGCTCAAGCGCACACTCAACGCAGCGGCGGGCGACGGCGACGAGAACGACGAGAGTGATCGACGGCCAGCACTGACGGACAGACCACCGCCGTGTGCACTCCAGGCGTCCTCGTCGGCAGAGGAAAGCAGGCCAAGAGACCGACTGATAGCTTTGCCGTGAGAATGGTGCATCGCCGCGGCTGAAGACGTCTGGGGCTGTTTCCGCTGGTTCTGCGACGGCATCTCTGTCGTTCCCGGCGCCGCCATGCTGATACTGGGTGATTTGCTCTCACGCACACCCACACCCTGCAATGCCGCGAACGTCGGGAGCTGCGGGGCACCGGTCGTAGGGCTGCCAAGCTCGCCCTCACTGCCGTCGGCGAGGCTGTAAGACGTGCACCGGCCCCCACTGCCGGACCACGGATCACCAAGGCTCTGCCGGCGCCGTGCCAGCGAGGCGTTGAGACGACCCATCTTGACCGGGTCCCAGAAGGACTGAGAGCCCGTGTCACTTGAGGTACTGCAGCGGGAGCGTAGCGTGCGCGTTTCTGGCGGCGGCGTGGTGCGAACCGTTTTGGGTGGCGAGAAGTGCGCCAGCGTCTCCTGGCGGTTCACAGGCATTGTCACGCGTGTGTGAGGAGTGTACACTTCTTTTGTGGCGATTTCACCTTTCTCTCTTCTTTCCGTTTGTTCTTCTCGCTTTTTTAAATCGATCGCGAGGCACTGCCTATTGTGTTAATGCGTGTGACGCTTCTGTGGTTGGCAATGCGAGCGCGATCACTCTCTCTATCACTTTCGATGAGCTGTTGCTGTCTAGCGATCGTGCTTTCACAAAGATGAACTGCCGTTTCGTGAGGAGAACTAGCAGGCCTCGATGGTGTACATGAGAAGCGAGGTGATTGTTGTTTTTGTCCGTGTGGGTGCATATCGAGTCATGCGAAGTGAGGGAGGAGACGTATGAGAGGTCATAGATGCAGACATGTGAATGAACGAGCAGCGTGCGTGAGATACGAGGAAAAAAAAAGACAGCATTGAATGACCTGCAAGTGCGAGCCTCATTGTCATCGGCTGTGAGATATGAAAGGGTAGGCTCATTGCCGTCAGCCCAGTCTGGCGTTGAACAACATCAGCGAACGAATACCGTGGCTGTTTCGTTTTATGTGTGATTTGAATCCGTTACAAGGGAAAAAGAGTAAGAGAAAGAGATGATGTACAACAAGAGATAAAAGTTAAAACACACTAGAAAATCAGGGAGAGGGAATAAAAGAAAAATCAAAAGAGGAGAAGGAAAAAGAAGACAAAAGAAAAATAAGTGGGAATCATTTGACCAGTGTCATGGAATCGAGGGGCATCTATAGAGATGTTCCTGTCGTCAGGTGCTCTTCACAAACCACTGTTCACACTCTCGTCTCCAAGCCTGTAACCATTTACGTGAGACTGAGTTGCCGACGGAGCGGCGTCTCACAACAGTTCACAGGTCACGAAAGTGTGTGTGAGTGTGTGGCACGTGTACAACACATCCAGAAAAAAACAAAAGAGAGGAGTTTACGAAAAAAAAAACACTGAGCGGATTGAGATGATTGCCCATCATTCAGTACTTAGCACTGTGGGAGAGAGGAAGAAACGATACTCACAGAGGAAACTGGCTTCGTGTGAAGGACCTCGCCTACAAGTGCGATTCAAGTAGCTGGTTCGTCGTCACGCAGCGGGCGACCAAGTCCGTCTCGAACACACTGTACTTGTCCAGGTTCGTCTGCGTGGTCCACTCATCGGACTCGTGCGCACGACCACCGCCAGGGCCCACAATCACGGTGGGGATGCCCATCTCTTCCTGGAAGAAGCCGGCCTCCGTCGTACCACCTCCTTTATGAACCTTGTTGTCGTTCAGCATCTTGCGCACGAGTTTGGTGAGGGCCGCGCTCTCCTTGCCATTGAACGGAGGGCAGACGTTGTACGGGTCGATCTCGACCTTGGCTTCGGCGGACTCCTCACGCATCGCAGGCAGAATCTTCTTGTCCACGTAGTCGCGGATGCGCTGATCAATGCTGCGCGCCACACCAGTGTCATTTAAGCGGACGCTGAACTCGAACACACACTCGGCTGGCACCGTGTTGACGGCATTGCCACCCTTGATGAGGTTCGTCGACATGGGTGAAAAGGGACAGGTGTAGTGCTCATCACGGGTGTCGTTGTCTCGCACGTCGATAGCGATCTCACGGATCTTGGCGATGATCATGGCTGCGTACTCGATGGCGTTGCAGCTCGTGTTCATGAGCGCCATGGACGAGTGAATGGCCTTGCCAGTGACCTTTACACGCCACAAGCAGTGGCCCTTGTTACCAGTTCGGGCTTGCAGAGAGCTCTCCCCAACCAAACAACAGTCGGCCTTCTGACCCTTCTTCTTGAGCCAGTCGATGAGCACGGGGATGCCAGTGCAACCGAGCTCCTCGTCGTACGAGAAGGCGTAGTGGATCGGCTTCAGGCGTTTCATCTTGAGGAATGTCGGCGTTAGCGAGAGCGTCACGGCGAGGAAGCCCTTCATGTCCGCCGCACCACGTCCACAGAGCTTACCGTCGCGCTCCGTCAGCTTCCACGGATCGCTCTTCCACTTTTGGCCCTCCACAGAGACGACGTCTGTGTGGCCAGAGAGGATCAGGCCGCCCTGGGTGCTGCCGTCCTGCGCGGGCAGCGTGGCCCACAGGTGCGCCTTCCACTTGTCGGGGCTGTAG
>JASANR010001280.1:0-10211 GCA_030849635.1 Wallacemonas sp. MBr04 | reverse complement strand
GTCAGGCCGTCCTCACCGCTGTTCGTGCCGTCGCGGCTCTGCTTGTTGGCCAGTTCGGCCTGCAGCTTCTGCTGCGTCGCTGTCAGCGCGGGATCCGTCTTGGCATTCGCGGTGGCCTCGCGCTTGGTGGTGGTGATGGTGGTGGCGACCACGGACTTGAGGGCCGTTTCCTTGGCGGGGTAGCGCCAGTCCGCGAACACCGCTGACGGCGCGGCATCTGTGGCATCGAGCTCGCTCAGCGACTGGAGCGCGTTGGGAATGGCGGCAGACGGCAGCACAGCCCGCACGCGGCTGGGTGCGCTCGTGTTGGCATTGGCAGCCGGCTTGGGTGTGCCGTCGGGCTTTGGTGATGTGCCTCGGCAGTGGCGTATCTGGTCGTCCTCCTTGTGCGCCTCGGTGGTCGCGGCCGCGGGGCCTGCGGTGCGTGCGAGAGCCGCGAGGGCCTGGTGGCGCTGCAGCAGCTCCTGCGCTTCGGGGCTGATGGTGCACAGCGGAGGCAGCAGAACCGCCTGCGCCAACGCGGTCTCACCTTCTGCCGCGGCCGCCTTGTCGTCTGGGAGTGCCGTCAGGCTGGCCTTCGCGGCGGCCGTCGTACGCGACACAGGTTCCTGCCCAGCCACCACGTGAGACGGTGCCTGCGCGTCCACGGCTTTGCCGTCCTCATCGGTGGTCTGCAGCGTGGCCAGGTGCAGCGTCTTGCGACACCACATCGGTCCCAGAGGCACGACATCCACCGCCTGCACGGTCCCCATCACCTCCGCCACGCAGAAGCGCACGGGGGTGTACGTGGGCAGCGCGCGGAAGTTGTCGAGGGAGATGCAGCTGTGGTGGATGAAGATGTCGCACCCGCGCGGTGGCAGACGCACCCGCTTCACCCACGGTGAGCACGAGTCCATCAGCTCCCCGGGCTTGACGTCCGCCGGCGATTTCTGTGTGCGCAGCAACGCCAGTGGCGAGGCGGGGGCGTCATCCCTGGCGTTGCTCTTGTTGTGGGTGTCGTCGTCAGGGAAGTTGGAGCCGATCTTGGTGTGCAGGTACCACTGCATCGTGCTCAGCACTGCCGCACCGCGCTCGTGTGGGTTGGTCGTGTTGCCAGTGGCATCCGCCGATGTGGCCGGCACGGGGGACGGTGACGTGGTGCTCTGCTCCTTTGACTCGCACAGGTGCTCCTTGATGCCGGCGTCGCTGGCCGTGCGACTGTGCCCGGCACTGCCGCCGCTCACGGACCCGGACTGGGAGTGCGGCACGAGACCCTTCATGAAGCGGTCGTCCTCAACGTACGCGGTGCAGACCTCCTCGCAGTCCTGCGCATCAAAGGCAAGGCGATAGACACCCTTGATGAAGCCGTAGCCACGCTGCGGGTTGTAGCGCTTCACGACGCCCTCGTACCAGCCGCCAACGACGAAGCCAGATCCGTTCTCCGCTTCATGCGCGGCCGCTGCGGCGGTGGTGACTGGCGTGGCTGACAGCGCCGTCTTCGGGGCCGACGCGAGATGGGGCGGCAAGGTGGACAGAGGTGGCGGTGGCAGCGGCGCAGAGCCCGTGTACATCGAAGGAGGGAGGTACGAAATGTTGGCCGACGTCGTGCCTGTCACACGTGACAGCAGGCTCTCCGCGGGTGGCGGTGGCGGGAGACCCTGGCGGGCACCATTCCCCATGGACAGTGACCCAGCAGCTCCTCTGTAGCTGTTCCCACCCACAGCACCGCTGCTGCTATTGCTAGTGTTGTTGGTGGTGGTGTGGAGGCCACCACGCGTCGGGACCGCAGGCAGTGGAGGAGGCGGTGGTGGCAGGGGGGCAGTCGGATTGAGCAGGCCCATGCGGCGTGCGTCGGCCTCGGTTAGGTAGTACGCCGGCACGCCACTCATCGGCGATGGGGCCTTGACGTCAGCGGTGCTGTTGCTGGCGCTGTTGCCCATCCCCATGAACGGGCTACCACCGCCGTTCGGGCCAGTGGCAGAGAACGCCGCCATGGCGGTTGCGGGGGACGTCGAGAAGGGGTTGTAGTTGGGCGAGCCAGGACGCTCCGCACTGCTGCCAGACGGCACACTGGGTGGGGTGTGACCACAGCGCGCCGTTGTTGAGCTGGTCTGCGGTGGGGACGGTGGTGGGGGCGGCGGTGGCGGTGGCATCATCATCATTGGTGGCTGCCCCATCGGGCCAGTTGGTGGGGCCATGAAACCCGACATGTCATGAGGCATAACAAACATGGGCGGCTGCTGCGGCTGCTGCTGCGGCTGGTTGGGTGACCGTGAAGAGCCGGGAGAGGCAAACGCGGACAGACTCGACGGGGGCTCCATTGTGCCGAACGGCGTGGACGACGACGAGGGGAACTGTCCTGGCAGGGTCGGAGGCGGGGAGCGCGAGTTCTGCACGCTCGGCATCGGCATCGAGCCCGTGTTGCCAGGCCCGGATGGGAAAAACGGTGGAGGCAGAGGCGCCTGTGACCCTTGTGGCAGTGGCTGTTGTTGTGGCTGCTGTTGCTGTTGCAGGAGCATCTGCAGCATCTGGGGAGTCATCACGATGTACTGCTGCTGTTGTGCTTGTGATTGCTGCTGTGGCTGCAATAGCGATGATGATGGGCTGCCATTCTGATTGCCGCCACCTATGTTGCTGTTGTTGTTGTTGCCCGAAAAGTTGAAAGCGTTGTTTGGTCCTGGTGCACCAGATCGAAACGAGCTCGCGTCTCTACGCGGGAATTCACGAGGCACATCAGCGGATGTGCGAGAGTGCGCGTTTGGATGGGACATAAAGGTGTGCTGTCAATGAATGGAAGGAACAACAAAACAGTGAAAAACACAAAAGAACAAATCAGAATGAGAGATAAACAAGCGAAAAAGATACCAAAATCAAATCAAATTGTTCAGAAAACAAAAGGTGAAACAAGCGAGAACGTCAAAGGGAAGAACTGAAGTGAAAAAATGAGGTTTGCTTGAGCGAAAAGAAAAGAACAAGTCAGAAAGTATGAAGGAACCCGAAAAGAAAAACGAAAGAAGAAAGCTACAGTAAACGAGGAAGAAAAAACTCTTGGAAATCAGAAAGAAAGAAATGTGCTGGTTGAGGATGAAACAAACAAAAACGAAAGGAATGTTTCAGCCTCTAGTGTAGGTCAGAGGTGCACCAAATTAATTAACGATTGTGTCTGCTGAGGTGTGAGGAGTCTCTGTGTGAGGTTTCCTTTTTTGCTGTCTTTGCTTGTCGTATAAATACCGTTCAATTAAAGGGGGAGCACAACTTCTATATCGTTTGTTGTTTTGTTTTGTTTTGAAAATTTCACGCTTAGCCAGATACTCTTGTCAGTTTTTATTATGTTTTTTTTGTGTTGTCGCTGACAGGTCACTAGCGAATGTGAAAGCAAGATGCTGACAATGCTGCAGGTCCCAGTGAGGTATGAGAACTGAGACGGCAGAGCAGCTGCAAAACCGGTTTTTTTGACGAGAAGAGGTGTGAGAAAAGAAACGGTACAACCAAGAAGACGGTGTGTGAGTGTGTATCGCAGGCACAAAACAAAGAAGCTTAATAATTACGTTCTAAACGACTGCTGATGTTGTTTGTTAACGCTTAGAATTGACTGACCGAGATGAAACCGTTCAAAAGAGGAAGAAAAGAGGAAACGAGTGACCGGGTGGTGAAGGGAAATGAAAGACCTAGGATGTATGGTCTGTATAGCACACCAATCACATAAAAAGAAAAAGGAGAAGAAAAGAGTGGAAAGAGAAAAGTAAGAAAGCCCAGAAAAGGCTGAGTTAATGTTGAAAAGGGAAAAGAGGAACCTGAATGCAAAAATAAAAAACACAAGACAGTTGCTGTGAAAGAGCTAAATATAGAGAAGTGGATGACCGTAATAAGAAAACAATAAAAAGAAAAAACGAATGTCAGAAAGCGGGAAGTGTGTGCCCAGAGAAGATCAATGTTCTTAATCAATGGGTACGTACGCGTTCACTCTTTCGAGTCAGTTGAATCTCTTCTTGTTTTTTTTTTCTACGATCGGATCGTGGAAGTTACTTGCAGCAATGAAAGGCTTTTTGTGGGGATATGTGCTTTGGGCGGTAAAGCTTGTCAGTTGTTGGGCTTGTATATCGTTGTAAAACAGCGTATAGATGCGGTAGAGAAAGGAGGGAGCGAGGAGAAAAGGGAGAAAATAAAGAAGTGGAATACGTAGATGGTAAAGGAGATGAAGAGAGAGATTGGAGATAGAGTCGCTCGGAAAGGTCAACCAGACAGCTGATGATCCTCCTCTTTCCTCTGGTCTCTCAGTCACAAATACGACGACCCGCAGGTTGCGTGAAAAGGCACAGTGAGACAAGAAGACACACGCACAGTCAACACTGGACAGCGCCGTTGGCAGTAACGTGAAAATACGCTGCCCTGACTGTTGCGATGGTTTCCTTGACGCTCACTTTTTGTGTGTACGCTATGGCAGACATAGAAGAGTGAATTGGTTGATGTTGATGTTTTGTGTCGTTTTTTCATTATTCGCCGTGTCAAAACGGTCGTGAGTGAACCGCACTTGAAGAAAATGCAGAGACACGTGAAAGTACAAGCCCGAAGAAAAAAAAGAGGGAGAAATAAACTGCGGAGGTGCGGGGGAGAGAAAAAGAGCACACACACGCGTCGTTTCACGGCTTCACTCACATCTACCCATGTTTGTGAGCGAGGAGTGGAGTGTATACCATGTTGACACCTTTTATGTGTGTGTGTGGGTGTGTAATACTCACTATTGATATTGTTTCCCCATGTTTGATTTGCGGAGAGAGAAAAAAGGAGAGCAAAAGAGAGAAAAGTAACTGTTCACGTTGCAATATCGTGTCTTGTACTATTACTTTTTGTTTGCTTGTGTTTTGTGGAGGGGAGAATACTTGCGTGGTTGTTCGGTGCTCGGTCTACTTCGCCAGAACCGCTTTCACGTGTGAGTGGCGTGCACTTGCCACAGTCGAACCACTAGGTTCTTTTGTGATGCGCGTAGCGATTCTGGAGACCAAACACTTGATTTTTTTTTGCTTCTTTTCTGTGTATTCACCACCAATGAAAAGAAGAAAGAGAAGAGCGTGAAACAAAAAATATGAGGAGAAATTTTGGCATTTCTGATGTTGTTGTTGATCTCTACACTGTGAGAATGAACTACGAAAGTGGTCATGAGTGTTCTAAAAATAGAGTCAGCGTTGCCTTCCTGAGTCACACTCAAGTGACACAAGAAAGAAAAAAGAAAAATAGTCAACAAAAAAAGAGAGAGAAAAGAGACGAGGCCATCAGCTTCTTGTACGCAGCTGCTTGCGTGTAGCTTATACCGTTTGAATAAATGTGGTATTTTCTCGACTTCCTTTTCAAGTGGTCTGTGTGCGTGTAAACACGTTTGCCAGTCTCAGCTCTCAACGGCTGCGTTCAGCCGAGAACCTTCGCTCTTGAGTACAGCACACAAAACAAAACAAGACCTGCCAGTTGCAGAGCTAGAACGATAAGAGAAGGAAAAGGGAAAGAGTGAAAAAAAACAGCTTAATTCACTCAAAAAAAAACGAGTACGACGAGCGTCCGTCGCAATCGAGCACGCGAAGAGACCAATCAGGAAGTGGTTCATGCACAAGGAAAAAAAAACTTTTGTTTTTGAGATGAAATGAGGGAGCTACGCAGCAGCATTCGTGTGCACTGCCCATCTGTCACGGCGGAGGGGCAGCCACCTCACGGACCGCACACCGAACATATGCACAGACACACATGTGGAAAAAAAAGAAACACAAAAACGGTTTTTTAACTTCAACGTGATCAACGAACACAGCGATAAAGAGTTAAAAGAGAACGACGTGGGTGCCTCTTCGCTTCTCAACGAAGAGAGCTTTTCAAGCTCAAGGTCGTTACTCAAAAAGGCTCTGACTCCGCTTGTGTGCTTTTTTTTTCTTGAAGGAAAAAACAAAAAAGGCACGATGTTTTTAAAAAAGGAATCGCCAAAAACATAGAAAACTAGTTCTCCACTGCATTTTGATTATTGCTATTATTGTTGTGTGTGCATGTTTACCTGTTGTTTGCTACGAGCCTCATTCATCATTTATGAGTATTTATTAGGGAGCCGCTGGTGTTGTTATTATTATCAGTGTTAGTTGTTATTGTGTTTCACGTATTGGCTCTCTCTCTAGTGGCTGATGGTGTCAAGTATAGCATGGCGTATATCCCATTACTGTATTTTTTTTTGGATCGATAGTAGAGGGCGGGAGATAAATGAGCCATGGCTTAGCACCGTATAGAGAGCGGAAGCAAAATAAAAAAAAGGAAAGTGAAAAGGGGGAAAAGACGTTCAAAGTAACAGTTACGAAATGTGCAGTGAAAGAAAAGGGTCAACATCACAGAACACCACAGACACACACACAAACAAACAGTGCGTAGCAAATAGTGCGAGACACGCTCCACAGATTCGCTGCCCAGTGTGTGTGTGTGTGTGTGCCTGTGGCACTGCGTAAAACAAAAAACACGAGGTGAGAGCCAAACGAACAGTCTATGAGAATGGACATCGCGAGCCGTTCTTCAATTGACATAGTTTTTCCTCTCCGCTCTGTTTTCTTTTTTTCTTTTATGTAGCGCAGTGCGCGCCATCTCCATCGTAAAAGAAAGGACTGTGGAGATGCGACTGCCGCTCTCTTTGTGCCCAACAGAACACATGTTATCATATTTTTGAAATAGAGAAAGACGGAGAAAAATCGAAAGGTTCTGCCTTGAGCACAAAGGGAAGGGAAAAGGAGAGCATGAGAGAGGGGTACACATCCCGAAGCACGGTGGCATCGTCTTCGCCTACTGTTTCCTGAACTGGATAACAAGTGTGAAACAGTGAAAGACGCACAATCAAAACTAAAAGGCAAAGACCGGAGAAGAAAATGAGCAATGCACTGCGTGGAAGATGCAGTGGAAAAAAGGCCGACAATGACGGCAAGAAAGAATGGAATACAAATTTTGGAAAGAAACGTTAAAGTGAAACGAAAGGAAAAAGGAAAATTGCCGAACGCTGAAAAGGGGGTAGAGAAGAACTGTGCGAAACGAGTTGATCGGATTTGGGGAGGATCATAAAAAAAAAGAGAAACGACAAAGAAAGAAAACAGTAAAGAAGAAAAGGGAAAAAGATATGGAAGCATAGACAACTGCAAGTATTAGTATATATTAGTATATATTCAGCACTCAGTATGTCCTTTTTAAGTTTTTATTTAATGTTTGAATACGAAGCTGTCAAGCTCGGGGAAAATGTCTGAATCAATAAGACTACTCGCATCTTGCGATGATACGTGCGACATGTGTGGTTTTTTTTTCGTTTTTTGTTTGACGTTCGTCATTATGTATTTGCTTTGAAGGGAAATAAGTTAGCTTCCATTTTCGCAACTGCAGCCGCGCGCACGTTTGTTGAATTTGTGTTATGTTTGTTTTGTTTGTCTTCTTTTTGGCTTTTGTTTGTTTTTGGCCGTGCCGAGATCTGCAGCTTATTGTTTTTCTCAATAGTATTAGTGGTGACGTGACGTGACATGTATGTGTGTTTTCGTTTTTTGTTCATACATGTTTCGCAGTCTATCTGCTCGTTTGTGCATGTACCTCTGTCACACCACGCTGTCTCTCTCTTTCCACTCTGTGTGCATGTTTATGTTTTGCCTGTTGCATTTGTTGTTCCCCCGGTCAGAGAAACCATTGAGAGCAGCTGAGAGAGAAAGAGAGGTAGAAGCCGACAGAGAGAGAAGCCGTCACCGGAAGTCAACAGGGAAGGAAAACATGTGTGAAAAAAGAAATGTCAAACTATGAAACGAGAAAACAAAACGAGTAAGAAAAGGGGAAGGAAGTGAGCCTCAAAAAAATGGAAGGCGAGAAATGAACGAATGAAGAAAGTAAGCCAAATCAAATCAAAAAGAGGAAAGAGAAAAATACGTGAACGATGTGGTATTAGCATGGTAACGCGACAGCAGGCCTATGTGCACGCCGGCACAGGTGTATATGTATATATATGTAGCGCGTATTCTTCCTGTGTGTTTTTGTTGCCTGCTTTATGACCGATGACGACGGGTGTGTTGTGATGGCGGTGATGTGGTTGCTGTCGCTGTGTTGTGTTGACGCAGAGACAGAACGCGCACGCGAACGAGGGGACGAAGGAGACACAAAGAGAGAGAAAGAGAGAGAGAGAGCAAGACAGTTTCAACTGTTTGCTTTCTTTTGTGCATGGGCGGTTCATGAGGCCCTCTTCTCTTCCTCTCTCTCCTCTTCTGCCGCCCTCTCACTTACTCGCCTGCCAGCGCGTTCAGCAACTCCTCCGTGCGCAGCCAGCTCTCGTCATCGCTGGTTTGGCTCGTCGGGGTGCGAGCGGAGAGCAGCGCAGACGGAATATCGGCGTTGGAGAAGAGGCCAAAGACATGCGCGAGGTTCTCCGTGTTGTCACGCGTGGCGCTGGCGATCTCGGGCACGTGGTGCACGGTCTGCGGGTTGACGCGCGTGACGGTTGCACCGGGAGGCAGCTCCGTCGCCGCCGCCGCCGCCGCAGCGCCAGTCACCGAGGCTGTCATGGAGCCGGCGCCGTCAGGGGTGTCCGTGGTGGACGCACTCGCCGTCCCATCGAGGAGCCTCACGTCAATGGCTTGCAGGCTTTGCTGGCCGTCGAGAAAGCCAATCTCAAAGCGCACCCGGCCGCCGACGGGCAGCGCACGGAAGCCACGCATGTGCACGTACGACTGGTGCACAAAGATGTCACCCACGCAGGAGCGCTCGCGGCGCACCATCACCGTCTGGCCCGTCGAGAGCGTCACGGGGAACTCGGTGGTGGTGTCGTCCGATGCGACCGTCCCCGCGTACGCATCCGTCTGGTCGCGAGGGAGGAGCGGGTCCGGCGTGGGGTCGCCAGCGGCGACGCAGGACGGCACGACACCACTCTGCGTCGTGTTTGTGCTGTGGTGGGAGTGGGCATCATCGGAGCTGGAGTGACGACCATCGCGCGAGGGGTTCGTGATATCCTCGCCAGAGACGCCCTGCTCACTCTGGGTCACAGGGCTCATGCTAGCGCCGGTGTCCGACAGTACCTTGCCTTTGCCAGTGGTGCTGCCGCTGCTGTTGCTCTTCTCGGCGGGGATCTGCGTGGAGGCGGGCACCAGTTCGTGCGTCGCGGTGAGGAAGCCGAAGCCGCGGAGTGGGTTGTAGCGCTTCACGTAGCCTTCGTAGACGTGGCCCAGCACGTACTGCACGCCGTTGCACCTCTTCGCCTTCTTCTTGATGCCCTTCTTGTCTGCGGACGCAGCAGCAGACGCAGCAGCGTTTCCGTTGGTGGTGGTGCTGTTGGCCATGTCAGGAGTTGTCTGCGCGTCACGGCGTGGGTCCGTGACGGACTGCTTCGCGCCACGCTCAGCCATGTTCTGGGGGAAGGGAGGCATGTTGCTGACGCCTGGACCCATGGCCCGCTGCATCATGCGCTGCGGCGGCTGCGGTGGCATCTGCACAGGCGACTGCCAGAACACCTGCGCATTGGAGTGACTCAGCTGCGAGAGCGGCATCATCATCATGCCAGGGTTGCTGGCAGCGTTCGGGTTGCCCGAAGGCGGCATCGCGGTCATGCCAGGTCGCTGCGCCATGGACCGCTGCGGCGCGCCATAGATGAACGGCGGCTGCTGCTGCTGCTGCTGCTGCTGTTGCTGTTGCTGTTGAGTTGGGGGCAGTGAGGAGACGGTCGGTGCGTCCTGCGAGGCTGCCGCGGCAGAGGCCACAGCCGCTGAGGCGGGCCCACTGTTCGGTCCAAAGACCGGACGCATCGTGAGCTCGCCCGACGCATTCGGCACCATCACGTAGAACATGACATCACCTTGACCATTACTGGCTGCAGGTTGCGCCATGGCGTTGCGGTTGTTGTTGTTGCTGTTGTTGCCGTTGTTGTGCTTGCTGGCTGGGTTGCTCGGGTGAGCGGCAGCGTTCTGGCCACCTTGGTTTGGGGTGCCCATTGGCATCGTCATCATCGTCGTGCGTTGATGCTGCGGGAGCGACTGAGGCGGCTGTTTCTGTGGTCCAGAGACGGTGTTCTGTGGGTTAAACCACTGTCCAGGCTGGCCTTGCGGCGGGGTCATAGAGAAACCAGGTTGCTGCTGCTGCTGCTGTTGTTGTTGAGGAAGCGACATGGGGCCATTCGGCATCGTCATGGGGGGGTAGCCGCCAGACTGATTGTTGACCGGGTACGAGTACATGTTTGGAATACGATCCAAGCGAGTCACGTGCAG
>JASANR010001279.1:0-10086 GCA_030849635.1 Wallacemonas sp. MBr04 | reverse complement strand
GCCACGTCGGACTGGCGGATGTCACTTTTGTCCATGGGTGTGTAGAATCCGAGAGATTGTGATGAAACGGTGCGAAAGAAAGAAAGAAAGAGAAAAGCTTCGTGTTTAATGCTATCGTTGAGAGCGTTACAGAAACACAATGTGCACAAGTGTGTGAGATGGAGTGAAATGGGGCAAGGGTAAGTGGTTGAAGTGGAGGTGAGTACACTGAGATTCATTGACATGGCGCGACATAAGAGTAGTGGCAACTGTCGTGCGTGCCGATTGAAAAGAACGAGTGAGGGGTGGTGGGCGATGTCATCGCAAAACGAACGAGATTCGGGGATACACCACCTCGTCGCCTCCTTAAGCACAGTCTCGCCAACTTTCGCTATTATTGTTTCCGTGCAATTTGTTTCGTGCAGCGTTCAAACTAGAAAAAATACAAGACATATTCGGACTAATGAGACGGCCTGGCTTCACTTGTACATTCATTGAGTGTGATCTCCTCATCAGATCCACTCGCCTGAATGTGGAAAAATAACAAGGCCGGCAAACAGAAATGAGCGCGCACATAGACCATGCGACTCGAAAATGAGAATGAAAAAGATGCACTGCGGAAGCACACAGAGTAAAAATGAGAGAAAGGAAGCCTGGACGGTCACCACGGCACGGGTAAGAGAAAGCAGCGCGAGCGAACGGTGTGGGCTAGAAAGACACGCAAGAACGGTCGCTGGTAGTCTTTGCTGCTGGTGTCCAAATCACGGACACCGTTTTTAGGTTGGGGCACGCCTTCGCGCCCACAATCGTGATCACACCGCTCCGGCCAACGGAGAGCCCGTGAAGCGACGCGCACTGTCAGAAAATCACGCTCTTCAGCTTGGTACATGTGCAGAGTTCTGTGTTCGTGGTGACACCACTTCCTCTAGCTTGAATCTCCTCAAGGGCCGGCGCGCCAGCCAGGCCAGAGAGATCGGCAAGCGATTCGCAGCCTTCGACATTCAGCTTCTTCAGAGTTTTTCACGTCGCGAGCGGTTCTAGCGTGTCAACGTTCGTCCGGCTGCAGTCAAGCTCCTCAAGTGACAGAACCCCAACAAGCACAGTCAGATCCTCCACTTGTGTGTGCGGCACATCTAGCACTTGCATATGGCGGCAGCCGTGCAGTCCTGAGAGGTCATGCAGATCGGGGGACCGTCTCACAGACAGAATCTCCAGGTCGTGGAGGGGGACTCAAATCGGAAATCTGCATCTGGTAGAGTCTCAGTTCTTTGAGTTTGACTGGAAGAGGGCCGAGGGAATCGAGTGGGACGCCTACACTTTCCTCGTCCCTGTTCACCACCAATGAAGTCACATTCCACCCGTCCACACTGGCCAATGATCCCTCGTACTTGTTCGCGATCACCTTCACAGGCAGCCGATCCACATCAAATGGTGTCCTTTGAAGCCTCCACGCGACGGCGTCCAAGTAGCGCTGTGCGGCGGTGGCGTCACGATTGAGCCGTTCGACTTCGATTCGAGTGATGATGTTGAAATGACCAGTCGTCCTGCGGAGTGCAATGTCTCTTCCAATGACGTGTCCTGTGCCACTAGGTGACTCGGTCTCGATCAACAAACGCGTGCACGGCGTGCACACGACCAAGGCGTGACTCGGCGTCTTGTTGAACTGCAGAGTGAGGCGGATGGACACGACAGAGGAAACGAAAAAATGCTGAAAGGGCTCAAGGACCTACAGTGGCAGTAACAAGAATAGCAGGAGAGTGACAGCAGCAGAGAGGGTGTGAAAAGATACGTCAAAGTGGCCGGTGTGTTATGCGTTCGTGCATCTCAGTAGGGTGAGATGTACAGTGGGAGAGTGGCCATCTCACTCATCGATGGCAGCTGATGGTACACATCTGTAACTTTGATGACTTTTCGAGAAACAGAAAGCCAATGATGATATATTTATATAGAGTGATAACTAGCTTCATTTCGCTTCTTCTTGATGCGCGGGCAAATGAAAGACGGAAAGCATGCCTTTGAACAGGAAGCACAGATCATAAAACAGAAGTGGAAATGTTGTCTACGAGAGGGCAACCGCTTTGAAGTTGGATGAAGAACTGCCAAGCACGTTGATGAAAGTCCATGCCTGTGAATGGTCGCTAGGTCAACCGACGCGTCATTCGCAGTTGGGCAGTTCATCACCGTCTCACGTTCGTGCAAATTGGGCATTGTATAGATGCGCTGCGACGAAGGATGAGGCGTGAGTTTGGCGAGAGCACGGTCCAAATGCAGTCCAGAAAAGGAAACTAAACGAGCGAGAACGACCAGGCAGCATGACGTTGAGGGGGTGAAAGTAAGAGAGAAAGAAAAAACGCTGATTTTTTTGATGTTGTAAACGGACAAAAAAGGGGAAACAACGGAGCGAAACATGATGGCCAGAGTGGGAAAACGGGTAGGCTACAAGGGGCAGTTCGCTACTGACCATATGCTGCGATGCAAAAAAAAAAGGGTCATCAAAAGGGAGGAGGAGGGAAACCGACGAAAATAAAAAATAAAAAAGAAACATACGTGTTTCATGCTTCGCACGCCTTTTGTCTGTCTACCATCGTATCCAGTGACGAGAAGAAGAAGGTCCCGGCACAAGACAGAAACGAGTGCAGCAAGTGGAAGCAAAGGAAAGCGATAAAGCGAACTGGTGGCGCGTCGTCGGGCAGAGCAGCACGTCGCACGTCGCACGTCACGCATGCGCAGAGTAGGCCCACGCGAGAGGCACGCGACACCAAAAAAAAAGCCAAAAAAGTGGGGAAAAATACTAAAAATCATCACTGGTGGTGGCTTGGCAGCGCCGCATCGGGACCGCACGCACGCAGCACCGCCAAGGCCTGTAAGTGGCAGAGCCAACTGGCACGCGCTAGCATAGAAAAAAGGAAAAGAGACGGAGACACGAAAGTCAAAAATAATGGAAAAGGGGGAGTCTGTCGCACGCGGAAAAAGCCCAGCATCGGTCGCGCGAAGTGAAAGGCAAAAAAAGAGGAGGGAGGCACAAGGCGAAGCGACAGTCCCAGCTCGGCTGCTCTGCACGGTGTCGCGTTCGTGCAAGTGGAGCATCGTGTAGGTGCGCTCAGACGAAGCGCGAAGCGTGAGTTTGGCGAGAGCAGGCCCGAAGCACGGGGTACAGGGAAAAACAAACAGGCGTGAACGAGCGGGTAGCGTGACGTTCAGGCGATGAAAACAGAAAGGAAGGAAAGAACGGGACTGGAGACCGTGCTTGTTCAGAAAACGTGGAAAAGACTTAATTTGCATCGAATAAAAAATATATATAAGAGATGCGACGCCCGAACAGAAAGAAGATATAAAGATACGGAAGTGGCCCAAAGCTGCGGTGTGTGAACGACGCACGAAGCGCCTTTGCGGACACCATTTCGTCAAGCGAATACCTAGCGCAGACCCGGCAGCGGCTGGCCCCAAAAAAAAAAGAGAAAATAGGGAGAACGATAACGTCCGTCGCGCACAAGATGCCCGCAAAGTACTCGGTTATGCGTTACAGGATCATGGCCGCCGCAACAGCGGCGATGGCCGTCATGCTCGCGGCAAGAGACGCCACACCAGACGCAGTGCTCTTGCAACGGTCGTAGTTGACACACTTGTTCTTCGTCGCGCAGTCAGAGGCGCGTACAGCGGCCGGCAGGTCCTTGGCAGCTTCACTGAGGGCAGCGTTGCTTGCCCAGCTCGCCGGCACGCAGCCGCAGAAGCCGTTGTCGTAGAGGTCAGCTGTCCTGAGCGAGGTCATAGTGGACCATGAGTCGCTCAGCGAGCCACCCATTGTGTTGTTGCCCAGCATAACGTCGCGAAGGCTAGGCATGTTCCAGTTGGGCAGGCTGCCGCACAGGCGCGCGACGTGAACGTAGAGGTGCTCCAGCTTCAGGCTCTCCCAGGCCTGCGGCAATGTGCCCTCTACTGACGTGTACGCGACGTCGATGGCCGTCAGGTTGACCAAGTACTCCCAGTGCAAGTCGAGGTTGCCGGTGAGTCCTGCATTGTTGTCAAGCCAGATGCCAGTGATTCGGATGCCGTTGTCCCTGTTGCGGTACTTTTCGTCCAGCGCGGGCAGGTTGCCGACAAGGCGTCGATAAACAAGGTTCAGTGACACCGTGTCGTTGTCATCACACCGAACACCAGACCAGGTGCAGTAGTCACTGCTCGTGTCGGGCCAGAGCGTCTGCACAGTGGCGAAGGCGTTGCGGAACTGAAGCAGGAAGTCGCGCGTCGGTTCGTTGGCAAGTACCGGGGACACCGCGAGCGCGAGCACAACAAGCGCAGCTGCCAGCAACAAGCACAGCAGGTTGTTCGTTTGCAGGTGAGACATGGCAACGCACTTGTGGTCCGAGAGGAGAGAATGGAAGTGGAAGTAGATGGGGGGCTGAGAGAGAGGGCTAAGTGTGTGAACTTGGCGAGGAAAGTGAGATCTGCAGGACAAAGGAAGAGGGCGTGAGGGTGGTGAAAACAGCTTTGAATGAGGAGACAGCCGACCTCAAACGCATCCGTGACGTCACGCATGGCATGCGTTCAACAGAGTTTTTTATTTTTGTTTGGTGTCGTCTAGTCTCACGAAGGTTAACGACACGCAACGCGAACGCGGACGGCTCCAAGCGTGGAACATCCTTTTTCCTTTTGTAACAATTGTCATTTTGAAAACGGTGAACAGAAGTCAGGGTCGTGAACGCTACAGCACCGGAACAGTGGTGCGTGCCGCGGCGTCATCGTGGAGAGAGAGCGGCTCCGTCCGTGTCACCAGCACCTGATAGACCGCCGCGATCCTCCTCGGCATATCGAGCAACTGGCTCGGCAGCGACGGAACAGCACGGACGACCCAGTCCCACAAAACAAGAGAGAATGCAACGTGTGAGTCCACCAGTGTGTTGTGCAACCACAATACCACAACACAAGTGTGCCAAGGCACCCAAGCACAGACTGGCATCAGTACGTGCCAGCACTTTGGCGATCACTACGCTGCGTATCTTCCTGGGTGTATTCTCAGTGCTTTGATTCAGTATTCGAGTTGAGCACCACAGTAGACCCACTCGTGTGAAGATGAGGAGCTATGCCTTTGAAAAAAACGGCATCGCCAAAGGGAAATGAGCATGCACATACGCCATGCTATTCGCAAATAGGAGGGGAGACGCGAAGATTTCAGTGCATTCACAAGAAGGAAAGAGCGCAAGGCGGGTGTGAATCGAAAGAAAGATGAGATACGACGAGACATCGGTGGAAGGAGGAAAGAAGCCATTGTTCAAAAGAACACTGCGTTGGGGAGAACTGTGGCTCGCAGAGGGTTGTGTGAAAAGAGAACCAAACGTCCCAGTGCGTTGGGATCTGTTGACCTGAAAGCAAACAACGCTGCAACGAACACTTGAGAGGAGAAGATAAGAGGAGCAACAATAAAAATGAGTGCGAACAAGAATGGAATGACGATGCCGTGCATGGCCTGAGGTGGGGAAGCAATGAGCAGTGCTCCTTTCTCGCTGTGTCGTCCGGTTCACTACAATAAATGGGTCAGAAAAAAAACACTGGCGTGGTTGTTTTCTGTTGTGCTTGCTGAAGTGCGGCTATCTCATTCGAAGAAAAACGGAGTCAGCACATAGGAAGAAAACGAAGAATGAGGCTGAAAAGGAACGCAAATCACTCCGTGGGTCAACGAACAGAAGGAAGACTGATGTGTGCCACACGCGAAGGTCACCGAGAGTACTGCGCGCAGGAGGTGTCTTCCAAGTTTAACACTGTGAGCTTCGGACATGTATCGAGTCCAGTGATCGTGGTCACGGCACTTCCTTGAGCGAATATTGTCGCGAGGGACGGTGCGCCAGCCAGCGGGGAGAGATCATGAAGCGAAGCGCAGTTAGCAAAGTCCACATCTTTCAGCCCGGTGCACGTAGCGAGGCCAGTGATCGTGGTCACAGCACTTCCTTCAGCGCAGATTCGTGCGAGGGACGGTGCGCCAGCAAGCGGGGAAAGGTCGTGAAGTGAAGTGCAGTTGGCGAAGTTCACGTAGTTGAGTTGTGCGCACGTAGCGAGGCCAGTGAGCGTTGTGACGGCACTTCCTTCAGCGAGTATTTTCGCGAGGGATGGTGCGCCAGCCAGCGGAGAGAGGTCGTAAAGTGAAGCGCAGCTAGTAAAGTCCACGCAGTTGAGTTTTGCGCACGTCGCCAGCCCCGCAATCGTGGTAACACCACTGCGGTCAGAGAAGACTTGTTCGAGTGCCGGCGCGCCGGCCAGTGTGGAGAGATCGGTAAGCGATCCGCAGCCGCCACAAAGCACTTTCTCGAGACGGTAGCACATCGCGAGTGGTGCTAGTGTGGTAACATCAGTGTTTCTCATGTCTATCTCCTCAAGAAAGCGCAGGCCAGACAACGGGGACAAGTCGGAGATTGGTGTACACGAGGAGAAGTGCAGCTTCTCGAGATTGTGGCACTCTGCGAGCGGTGTGAGTGAAGCAACAGGCGTCCAGCTGCAGTCAAGCTCCTCCAGCGACAGAGACCCAGCAAGCACACTCAAGTCTTCCATGCCTGTAAGCGTCATGTTCAGCACTCGCAGATGACAGCAGCCCTGCAGTCCCGAGAGGTCGTGCACACCGGAACACTTCTTCACAGACAGAATCTCCAGCTCTCGAAAGGGACTCAAATCGGAAACCTGTACCCAGTAGAGCCTTAGCTCTTTGAGAATAGGCGGAAGAGAGCCTAGCGACTCGAGTGGGATGGGAGGAACTGCTTCATCGCAGCCCACCTGCAATGAGGTCACATTCCACCCATCCACGCTGACCAACGATCCCTCGTACTTGTGCGCGATCAGCTTCACAGGGAGCTGTTCCACACCGAATGGTGCCCTGTGTAGCCACCACGCAGAGGCGTCCAAGTAGCGCTGCGCTTTGGTGCACTCACCATTGAACTGTTCGATTTCAATATCGGTGATGATGTTGAACTGACCAGTCGTTTTGCGGAGTGCAATCTCTTTGCCAATGACGTGTCCTTTGCCACTGGGGGACTCGGTCTCGATCAGCAAGCGTGTCCATGGCTTGCATGTGATCAAGGCGTGACTCGGCGTCTCGTTGAACTGGAGAATGGCACGGACGAGAAAGGACATACGGGAAGCGTTTGGGTGGTTGTGGGTGTTGTGTACTTGGCGAACCAGGTGAGATAAAAGTAGAAAGCTGGCGTGGACGCTGAGAAAGGTGGACGAAGCAAGGAAGAAGAGAATGACGAATGCGTGATTGCAACAAGTGGTGGTTGACTGTGACGACAAGCGAGAGATTGAACAGCCATGGCATCGTCAGTGCAACGCAGTAGTGAGGCGGTCTCACCATGAAGAACGAAAGCCAACCAAGTGGAGTCGTTTGATGCAAAAATAAACAACACTGCAAAGAACATCTCACTGGAGAAGACAAGACAAGTATCAATTAAAATGGGGAACAACACGAGTTGAACGACAACGCCGTGTTTGGTCTGAGGTGGGTAAGCAATGTGCGCCGATCTTTCCCCGCTTTGTCGTTTGGTTCACTACAAGGAAACACTGTGGTGGCGATTTTACTTGTCGTAATTGCTATCGTGAGTCCACCTCATTGGAATGGGCAAAGAGGCAGCGCGGGGAAAGAAAAAGAAAAGTTGCAATGAAAAAGCACACAAGCTACTCGACGTCCCAGCCAATAGAAAAAAAAACTCGTGTGTACCACATGCGGGGGGTCAGCGAGACAACTCGGCGCAGGAGGTCCCTGACAAGTCCAACGTTTTGAGCCGCGGGCAAGTGTCAAGACCGGTGGCCGTGGTGACGCCACTGAAACCAGCCCAGACCTGCTCAAGGGACGGTGCGCCAGCCAGAGGCGTGAGGTCACGAAGTGATCGGCACCCTGCGAAGTTCACCGTCTTGAGTGTGGCGCACGTGTTCAGACCTGTGATGGTGCACACGTCACTATCAGCAGCTTGGATCTCTTCGAGGCACGGTGCGCCAGCCAACGGAGATAAGTCGCGGAGTGACCTGCACTCGGTGAAGTCCACCTTGGCGAGGCTGGGGCACATGCCCAATCCTGTGATCGTGGCGACAGTGCTCAATTGGGCGTCGATGTCTTTGAGTGAGACCAGGCCAGATAATGGTGCGAGGTCGGAAATGGTTTGGCTGTTCCACATACTCACCATCTTGAGATTGTGGCATGATGCGAGTGGCGCGAGGGTGGCGACACCAGTCATCCCACATCGCACCTCCTCGAGGGCCGCCAAACCAGCCAACGGAGAGAGATCGGAAATGGCTTCGCAGTTCCAGCAATTCACGATCTTCAAATTCAAGCACGCTGCGAGCGGTGCTAGGGTGGTAATGCCCATCTCACTGCAGTCAAGCTCCTCGAGGAACGTCAGGACTCTCAGTGGAGAAAGATCAGGAACTGATTTACACTGCCACAAACTGACTTTTTTCAAGTTGCGGCAGGTTGCGAGCGGTGCCAGCGAGGCAACATCAGTGCGACTGCAGTTGATTTCTGCGAGAGAGACCAGCCCTGAAAGAGTAGAGAGATCCGAAAGGAATGTGCACCACCACAAATTCAACCTTTCGAGGTTGCGGCACATTGCGAGCGGTGCTAGTGTGGGAACGACAGTTCTACTACAGTTAATGTCCGACAGAGAGACTAGGCTGGACAGTGGAGAAAGGTCCGAAATCGATCCACAGCCGGAGATGTCTATCTTTTTGAGGTTGTGGCACATTGCGAGGGGGGCTAGCGTGGCAACGGGCGTGTCACTGCAGTCAAGATCCTCAAGGGCCGCGGCACCCGCAAGCGCACTCAAGTCCTCCACGCCTGTCCTCGACACATTCAGCGTTCTCAGATGACGGCACCCCTGCAGTCCGGACATGTCACGGACCTCATCGCAGTTGCACACACACAGCGTCTCCAGATCGTGGAGAGGTCCCAGGTCTAAGACCCGTACCCCACGAAGTCTCAGTTCTCTCAGATTGATCGGAAGTGGACTCAAAGACTCTAGTCCAGTGGCTGCACACGTTTCCGCACGGATCAGGTCCAACGAGGTTACATTTCCATCGGTGACGCGGATCAACGATCCCTCGTACTTGAGCGCAAGCAGCTTCAGTGGCAGCCTGTCCACACTGAATGGTGCTCGGTGCAGCCACCACGCCGCTGCATCCAAGTAGCGCTGCGCCGCTGTGGCATCACTCGTAAGTTGTTCGAGTTCAATTGATGTGATAATTCCGAGCTCGTCGGTGGTCTTGCGGAGTTCAATCTCGTTCCCAATGACATGACCTCTGCAGCTGGGTGACTCAGTCTCGATCAGCCAGCGTGTCCACGGTTCGCTCGTGATCACGGCGTGGCTGGGTGTCTCGTTGAACTGGAGAACGAAGCGGACAGACATGGCTCGATGAGGGGCCAGGCAAGGTGGGCCCTTTTGGCTAACAGTGTCGTTGTTGTTGAGTGAGAAGAGCTGCAGAGACAAAAGCTAAAGTAGACGGCAAAAAAGGATCAAGTCAGAAAGAGGGGGTGACGCGGAGTGAGAGAATAGGTTTGTGTTGGTGCAGACACACACATGGGAGAGGAGTGAAAAGGAACGTCTGCCTATCGTTGGAGCTCTCTCCATCACGGATCAAATTTGAGTGGGGACCGTGTCGTGGGACTGTACATGTGCACACGACCTCCCGGGAAAACGAGGGAATGCGCCAGCTCTTTACAACATCTCGTGGTCTGAGAATCCCCTTCTATCTAGCTTTTTTGTTCAGCGGATTCATTGCTGTTTGTGCTATTCAGAAAAAAAAAACAATGCCAGGCTAGTGATTCAGAATGATCTGATGTGTGTTCAAGTTGAGCACCTCTTTACACCCACTCGTGTGAGGATTAAGAGCTGTGATTTGGAAAAAAAAGAACGGCATCCACTGCGTGTGTCAGCAGGATATTGTCGAGGGAAAAATGAGTAAATAGACACGTGAGCAACGAAATCAAATATGGGGTTCCTCAAGGAGGGAGGGGGGAAAATGGGAGAGAAATAGTGTTCGCTAGCCAACACGGGTAAGTAGTTGGGATGCCCAGAATACTGCCAAAAAGAGTGGGGCTCAGTCCTCATAGCAATACCGCCGGGAGAGGCGGTT
>JASANR010001278.1:0-10002 GCA_030849635.1 Wallacemonas sp. MBr04 | reverse complement strand
CCTCACACACTGATACACGCATGCAGTCCTTCCTTCATGGTCACTCACTCACACACACACTCTCACGTTCTTCTCTTTCTTTCTTCCTGATGTTGATGCTGATGCTGATAGTTATGCCGGCAGAACCTGGCGCAACCGCATCTTCAACCTCCACACGACTCGCTTTGTGCGTTCATTGTTGCTCGCCTTGTTCAACCAGTCTCCACGCGAATGCCTGCCGACGCCGCTGACGCGTCCACGTACGTTGTGCTGTACCAGAGCTGCCCGCGCAGTGAGTACGTGCGACACACTGCCCTGCGAGCGCTGTGCCTGCTCTTCTACGTGTACGGGATGGTCGCTGGAATCGTGTGTTCACTCGGTCCTGTAACTCAAGAGGTTCACCTGCCTTTGCTGATTGTGACCACCGTGCTGAACGCCGCTGCTGTGGTGCTGAATTGCATCTCACTTGGGTATCGCGTTCGCCACGAGAAGGGACGCATGCGCGATGACATGATGCGTGCTGGCGTTGGTGGCGATGTAGCCGCGCAGATCGCCGGCATGAATGCTCGGGCGCCACTGGAGTGTGAAGAGGCACCCGACGCTCACCCGCGACTGTTCCTCTTCAAGTACGCCAAGCAGCAATACTGGTGCGTGAAGCCTCGCCGCGATGACGGGTGCGCACCGAGCACGGATGAGTGCCTGGAAGCCGCTGAGCGCGAGACTGTGCGCCGCAAACGCGATGCTGCTATGGGCAAGGCGCTGTTCGCGATGGGCGTTGTGGCGACGTGCCTGACCATCGCCACAACCATTTACAACTCGATAGGGTACGGTTTCACCTATGGAAAGATCATCATTTGGTCTTTCGTCTACGTCATGCCGGTTCTCATCGTCTCGTGCATCTGTGTTTCCGCTGCGACCATCATCGTTCCTCTGCCAATGTGCACTGGCATCGACATTTCCACGCATACGCGTCCTACTCCCGCTGGTGTCATGACCATCAACCTCAACAACGATAGCAATGACTCGGCTTTCGTCGGCACGATGACAGCCCCCCGACCCAAGTATCAGGAAGCGCTTCCCGGGCCTCCTCTGGAGGAGCTGGAGCGTCTGAACAACGCCGGTGACGCACCGTTCAAGAGCTCTGATGCAAATGCTGACGACAATCGCGCTGCGGACAGGGACGGTGACATTGCACCACCAGAGAGAGTTCAACCGAAATCAGATGCGAGCCACACCACCAAGGCATCGCGCGAAATGTGGGTATGGGGTGGGTTTGCAAACGACGGCAACGGCACCGTTCCTGGCACTGACGCACCACCTGAAGAGGCTGTCGATGAGCGGCGTACAGGTGGAAATCCACCAAGTGGCCCGCCTGCGCACGGTGCCTCCGCCCCACCTGCGGACGCCAATAGCTCCGAGGGCTCTGCCAGCGATGCCGACGATTATTCGGCACCCGATTCCTCACGTTTAGTCGGTCACCTGTAAGCTCTGTGCCACCCACGTCTCTGCACACATTCCTTTCATATTACTCTGGTTGCCGTGCCCTCGCACACAACAATACGTGTTCTGTGCATACGCACTGGGGGCGTGGTGTGCTCCATGCCTGTGCGCTTCAAAATGGAGGAAGGGATGTTTCTCCTTTTCCCCCTTCTTTCTCTTTTTTGTCAACGGCTTGGGACGTTGATTCGCGAATGCTGTTCTTTCCAGTACCGCACCTCAGAAATCATTTCTCTTCATCTCTGTCACCCTCAAGATTGGGTTTCTCTAGTTTAATGCTCCACTACGTTCTTGTATGCACGGTCGAGACTCTGTACTTTTTCTTGTTTTTACGTTTCCCCATTGTTTTTCTGTGAACACCCTCGTTACTTCGCTCGCCGATGCGGACGCGAACATTCAGTGAACATCCTTTTCACTTTGCACTCCAATCCGGACGCGGACTAATATCAACAAAGCACGACCCAATGACGCATCGGCATCGTCACAGCCGCTGCACCTCTTCTATGGTGGCCGCGCCTTGTCTTTCGATAACTTGCGTTGCGCGGGATTGTGTGGCCCTGCGACTGCATGCTGCGAACCATTCCGTGATGACGTGCGCTGCGAGTGACGCCACACACACTCACACACGCATGCAGCCCGTCCCCCCTTGATCACTCACTCACTCACACACTCTCACTTTCTTCCTCTCCTTTCTTCCTGATGCTGCTGCTGATGGTTGTGCTGGCAGAACCTGGCGCAACCGCATCTTCAATCTCCACACGACTCGCTGTGTGCGTTCATTGTTACTCGCCTTGTTCAGCCAGTCTCCACGCGAATGCCTGCCGACGCCGCTGGCGCGTCCACGTACGTTGTGCTGTACCAGAGCTGCCCGCGCAGTGAGTACGTGCGACACACTGCCCTGCGAGCGCTGTGTCTGCTCTTCTACGTGTACGGGATGGTCGCTGGAATCGTGTGTTCGCTCGGGCGTGTGTCTAGAAACGTTTTTCTGCCTTTGCTGATTGTGTCTGCCGTGCTGAACGCCATTGCTGTGGTGCTGAGCTGCATCTCACTTGGGTATCGTGTTCGCCACGAGAAGGCACGCGTGCATGATGACATGATGCGTGCTGGCGTTGGTGGCGATGTGGCCGCGCAGATCGCCAGCATGAGGGCTCAGTCGCCATTGGAGTGTGAAGAGACACCCGACGCTCAACCGCGACTGTTCCTCTTCACGTACGCCAAGCAGCAATACTGGTGCGTGAAGCCTCGCCGCGATGACGGGTGCGCACCGAGCACAGATGAGTGCCTGGAGGCCGCTGAGCGCGAGACTGTGCGCCGCAAACGCGATGCTGCTATGGGCAAGGCGCTGTTCGCGATGGGCATTCTGGCGACGTGCCTGATCATTGCCAGCACCGTTTACTCGTCAGTAGACAACGCGCCGTATACGGGATCGATGATCATCTTTAATTACGCGTACGTAATGCCGGTTCTCATCGTCTCGTGCATCTGCGTTGGCGTTGCGACCGTCCTCATTCCCATCCCAGTGTGCACTGGCATCGACATCTCCACGCACACGCGACTTGTTCCCACTGGTGTCATGACCATCAACCTCAACACTGATGACTCCGAGTACATGGGCACGATGACAGCCCGCCGACCCAAGTATCAGGAAGCGCTTCCCGGGCCTCCTCTGGAGGAGCTGGAGCGTCTGAACAACGCCGGTGACGCACCGTCCAAGAGCTCTGATGCAAGTGCTGACGACAATCACGCTGCAGATGCTGATGGTGATCTCGTGCCACCAAAGAAAGTTCAACCGAAATCAGATCCGAGCCACACCGAGAAGCCATCGCGTGAAATGTGGGTATGGGGTGGGTTCGCAAACGACGGCACTGGCACTGGGCCTGGCGCACCACCTGAAGAGGCTGTCGATGAGCGGCGTGCCGGTGGAAAGCCCACGCATGGGGCTGCTGCGCACGGTGCCTCCGCCCCACCTGCGGACGCCAATAGCTCCGAGGGCTCTGCCAGCGATACCGAGGAGCGTTCGTCACCCGATTCCTCACGTTTAGTCGGTCACCTGTAAACGCCTTACCACCCACGTCTCCACACACATTATTTTCATATTACTCTGGTTGCCGTGCCCTCGCACACAACAATACGTGTTCTGTGCTTACGCACTGGGGACTTGGTGTGCACCATGCCTGTGCGCTTCAAAACGGAGGAGGGGATGCTTTTCCGTTTCCCCTTCTTTTTGTTTTTCTCCATGTACTGTGTCGTTGATTCGCGAATGCTGTTCTTTCCAGTCCAGTACGTCACGAATCGCTTTTTTTTTTTTTACCTCTCTTACCTCCAAGACTTGTTTCCTCTAGTTTAATGCTTCGTTACCTTCTTGCATGCACGATCGAAATTTTATATTTTTCTTTTTTACGTTTCCTCATTTTTTCACTGAACATCCTAGTTACTTCGCTCGCTAATCTGGACGCGAACCAATAGCAACAAAGCACGAACCAATGGCGCACCAGCATCGTCAGAGCCGCTGCACCTGTTCCGTGGTGGCTGCGCCGTGTCTTTCGATGACTTGCGTTGCGCTCTCCCCTCCTCTGAGCGATTGGCTGGGACCGGCTCCTGCTGCACGGCACTGTGTGGCCTGCGACTGCATGCTGCGAACCTTCCGTGACGACGCGGCCTGTGTGTGGCGCCTCACACACTGATACACGCATGCAGTCCTTCCTTCATGGTCACTCACTCACACACTCTCACTTTCTTCCCCTCCTTTCTTCCTGATGCTGATGCTGATGTTTGTGCTGGCAGAACCTGGCACAACCGCATCTTCAATCTCCACACGGCTCGCTGTGTGCGTTCATTGTTACTCGCCTTGTTCAGCCAGTCTCCACGCGAATGCCTGCCGACGCCGCTGGCGCGTCCACGTACGTTGTGCTGTACCAGAGCTGCCCGCGCAGTGAGTACGTGCGACACACTGCCCTGCGAGCGCTGTGCCTGCTCTTGTACGTGTACGGGATGGTCACTGGAATCGTGTGTTCACTTGGACGTGTTACTCTGAACAAATTGTTGCCGATGCTGATTGTCTCTGCCGTGTTGAACGCCGCTGCTGTAGTGCTGAACTGCATCTCACTTGGGTATCGCGTTCGCCACGAGAAGGGACGCATGCGCGATGACATGGTGCGTGCTGGCGTTGGTGGCGATGTGGCCGCGCAGATCGCCAGCATGAAGGCTCGGGCGCCACTGGAGCGTGAAGAGGCACCCGATCCTCACCCCCCACTGTTTCTCTTCACGTACGCCAAGCAGCAATACTGGTGCGTGAAGCCTCGCCGCGATGACGGGTGCGCACCGAGCACGGATGAGTGCCTGGAAGCCGCTGAGCGCGAGACTGTGCGCCGCAAACGCGATGCTGCTATGGGCAAGGCGCTGTTTGCTATGGGCATTGTGGCCATGTGCGCTAACATCCCAAGTGCTGCGTATTCGTCGCAGGACAACCCACCGTCCCTGAGTGAGACTACAATCAAGTTCTCAGACTACATGTTGCCGATGCTGATCGTCTCGTGCGTCTGTGGAGGTGTTGCGACCATCCTGGTTCCTATTCTCCCGTGCACTGGCATCGACATCTCCACGCACACGCGACTTGTTCCTGCTGGTGTTATGACCATCAACCTCAACAACGATGATGACTCTGGTTACGTGGGCACAATCGCTACCGCCCACCCCAAGTATCAGGAAGCGCTTCCCGGGCCTCCTCTGGAGGAGCTGGAGCGTCTGAACAACGCCGGTGACGCACCCGCATGGAACGCTGATGCAAGTGCTGACGGCAATCGCGCAGCGGATGTGGCCGATGACATTGCGCCGCCACAGAAATGGGGAGCTGATCCGAGCCACACCGCCAAGCCATCGCGTGAAATATGGGTATGGGGTGGGTTCGCAAACGACGGCACTGGCACTGGGCCTGGCGCACCACCTGAAGAGGCTGTCGATGAGCGACATGCAGGTCGAAATCCACCAAGTGGCGCGCCTGCGCACGGTGCCTCCGCCCCACCTGCGGACGCCAATAGCTCCGAGGGCTCTGCCAGCGATGCCGACGAGTATTCGGCACCCGATTCCTCACGTTTAGCCGACCACGTGTAAACGCTGTGCCACCTACATCTGGATACATAGCCCCTTCAAATTACTGTAGTGGCCATCTCGTTGTACACCCACCACACGCACACACACACACACAACACATGCTCTGCGGAGACACGCTCCGTGATTCTTGCTCTATTCTGGTGAACGTGGATGTCCTGCTTTGCAGTACACCACGTCAGTGACCGTTGCTTTTAACTTTTTCTCTTTCTTTTCCCTCACTTTTGTTCCACAAAGTTCCAGCGCCACTACCCTCTTTTACGGGCAATCGTGAAGTTGTATTGACGAAATATTGCTTCTCCCACCTTGTTTTTGTATCGTTCCAGTTTCCTTGTTTGCCTTCTCGGCTTGAACACAAAGCAACACCAATAGCAACAAAGCACGACCCATGGCACACCGGCATCGCCAGAGCCGCTGCACCTCTTGTGTGCTGGCTGCGCCTTGTCTTTCGATGACTTGCGTGTGGGGCACTGTGTGGCCCCGCGACTGCATGCTGCGAACCTTCCGTGACGACGCGGCCTGTGTGTGGCGCCTCACACACTCACACACTCACACACGCATGCAGTCCTTCCTTCATGGTCACTCACTCACTCACACACTCTCACTTTCTTCCCCTCCTTTCTTCCTGATGCTGATGCTGATGTTTGTGCTGGCAGAACCTGGCACAACCGCATCTTCAATCTCCACACGGCTCGCTGTGTGCGTTCATTGTTACTCGCCTTGTTCAGCCAGTCTCCACGCGAATGCCTGCCGACGCCGCTGGCGCGTCCACGTACGTTGTGCTGTACCAGAGCTGCCCGCGCAGTGAGTACGTGCGACACACTGCCCTGCGAGCGCTGTGTCTGCTTTTCTACGTGTACGGGATGACAGCTGCTCTCGTGTGGTCGGTTTTACGTGTGAATGTGACTGAAAACGCTTTTCTGGCCTTTATGATTGCGGCTGCTGTGTTGAACGCCGCTGCTGTGGTGCTGAACTGCATCTCACTTGGGTATCGCGTTCGCCACGAGAAGGCACGCGTGCGTGATGACATGATGCGTGCTGGCGTTGGTGGCGATGTAGCCGCGCAGATCGCCAGCATGAGCGCTCAGTCGCCATTGGAGTGTGAAGAGGCACCCGATGCTTATCCGCGACTGTTTCTTTTTTCGTACGCCAAGCAGCAATACTGGTGCGTGAAGCCTCGCCGCGATGACGGGTGCGCACCGAGCACGGATGAGTGCCTGGAGGCCGCTGAGCGCGAGACTGTGCGCCGCAAACGTGATGCTGCTATGGGCAAGGCGCTGTTCGCGATGGGGATTGTGGCCGCGTGCGCTAACATCGGCAGTAGTGCTTACTCGTCGCAGGACATCTCACCGTTCCTGTCTGCTGCTGAAAACGATATTTCAGGGCACATGTTGCCGATGCTGATCGTTTCCTGTGTCTGTGGAGGTATTGCGACCGTCCTCATTCCTCTGCCAGTGTGCACTGGCATCGACATCTCCACGCACACGCGACTTGTTGCCACTGGTGTTATGACCATCAACCTCAACAACGATAGCAATGACTCGGCTTTCATGGGCACGATGATTCCTCCCCGACCCAAGTATCAGGAAGCGCTTCCCGGGCCTCCTCTGGAGGAGCTGGAGCGTCTGAACAACGCCGGTGACGCACCGTCCAAGAGCTCTGATGCAAGTGCTGACGACAATCACGCTGCAGATGCTGATGGTGATCTCGTGCCACCAAAGAAAGTTCAACCGAAATCAGATCCGAGCCACGCCGAGAAGCCATCGCGTGAAATGTGGGTATGGGGTGGGTTCGCAAACGACGGCACTGGCACTGGGCCTGGCGCACCACCTGAAGAGGCTGTCGATGAGCGGCGTGCCGGTGGAAAGCCCACGCATGGGGCTGCTGCGCACGGTGCCTCCGCCCCACCTGCGGACGCCAATAGCTCCGAGGGCTCTGCCAGCGATGCCGACGATTATTCGGCACCCGATTCCTCACGTTTAGTCGGTCACCTGTAAACGCCTTACCACCCACGTCTCCACACACATTATTTTCATATTACTCTGGTTGCCGTGCCCTCGCACACAACAATACGTGTTCTGTGCGTACGCACTGGGGAACTGGTGTGCTCCATGCCTGCGCCCCTCAAAATGGAAGAAGGAATGTTTTTCCGTTTCCCCTTCTTTTTGTTTTTCTTCATGTACTGTGTCGCTGATTCGCGAATGCTGTTCTTTCCAGAACATCACGTCACGAAGCGTTGCTTTTTCACCTCTCTTACTGTCCAAGACTTGTTTCCTCTAGTTTAATGCTCCACAATGTTTTTGCATCTGCGGTCGAGATTCTGTATTTTTTTTTATACGTTGCCTCATTTATTTTGTTTCTGTGAACATCGTCGTTACTTCTGTCGCCAATCACTAATCCGGACGCGAACCAAAAGCAACAAAGCACGAACCAATGGCGCACCAGCATCGTCAGTGACGCCGCACTTCTTCTGTGCTGGCTTTGCATTGTCTTTTGATGACTTGCGTTGCGCTCTCCCCTCCTCTGAGCGATTGGCTGGGACCGGCTCCTGGTGCACGGCACTGTGTGGCCTGCGACTGCATGCTGCGAACCTTCCGTGACGACGCGGCCTGTGTGTGGCGCCTCACACACTGATACACGCATGCAGTCCTTCCTTCATGGTCACTCACTCACACACACACTCTCACTTTCTTCCCCTCCTTTCTTCCTGATGCTGATGCTGATGTTTGTGCTGGCAGAACCTGACGCAACCGCATCTTCAACCTCCACACGACTCGCTTTGTGCGTTCATTGTTACTCGCCTTGTTCAGCCAGTCTCCACGCGAATGCCTGCCGACGCCGCTGGCGCGTCCACGTACGTTGTGCTGTACCAGAGCTGCCCGCGCAGTGAGTACGTGCGACACACTGCCCTGCGAGCGCTGTGCCTGCTTTTCTACGTGTACGGGATGGTCGCTGGAATCGTGTGTTCGCTCAGCGGTGTGTCTCGGAGACGGCTGCTGCCTTTGCTGATTGTGTCTGCCGTGCTGAACGCCATTGCTGTGGTGCTGAACTGCATCTCACTTGGGTATCGCGTTCGCCACGAGAAGGCACGCGTGCGTGATGACATGATGCGTGCTGGCGCTGGTGGCGATGTGGCCGCGCAGATCGCCAGCATGAATGCTCAGTCGCCATTGGAGTGTGAAGAGACACCCGACGCTCACCCGCGACTGTTCCTCTTCACGTACGCCAAGCAGCAATACTGGTGCGTGAAGCCTCGCCGCGATGACGGGTGCGCACCGAGCACGGATGAGTGCCTGGAGGCCGCTGAGCGCGAGACTGTGCGCCGCAAACGTGATGCTGCTATGGGCAAGGCGCTGTTCGCGATGGGCATTGTGGCGACGTGCCTGACCATTGCCAGCACTGCTTACCTGTCAGTAGACAGCACCGAGTACGCGGGAATCATCGGACTATCTGGTCTCACCGTAGTGTTGTTGATCGTCTCGTGCATCTGCGTTGGCGTTGCGACCGTCCTCATTCCCATCCCAGTGTGCACTGGCATCGACATCTCCACGCACACGCAACTTGTTCCCACTGGTGTCATGACCATCAACCTCAACAACGATAGCAATGACTCGGCTTTCGTCGGCACGATGACAGCCCGCCGACCCAAGTATCAGGAAGCGCTTCCCGGGCCTCCTCTGGAGGAGCTGGAGCGTCTGAACAACGCCGGTGACGCACCGTCCAAGAGCTCTGATGCAAGTGCTGACGACAATCACGCTGCAGATGCTGATGGTGATCTCGTGCCACCAAAGAAAGTTCAACCGAAATCAGATCCGAGCCACGCCGAGAAGCCATCGCGTGAAATGTGGGTATGGGGTGGGTTCGCAAACGACGGCACTGGCACTGGGCCTGGCGCACCACCTGAAGAGGCTGTCGATGAGCGGCGTGCCGGTGGAAAGCCCACGCATGGGGCTGCTGCGCACGGTGCCTCCGCCCCACCTGCGGACGCCAATAGCTCCGAGGGCTCTGCCAGCGATGCCGACGATTATTCGGCACCCGATTCCTCACGTTTAGTCGGTCACCTGTAAACGCCTTACCACCCACGTCTCCACACACATTATTTTCATATTACTCTGGTTGCCGTGCCCTCGCACACAACAATACGTGTTCTGTGCGTACGCACTGGGGAACTGGTGTGCTCCATGCCTGCGCCCCTCAAAAATGGGGACTATCATGTCTCTCCGTTTCACCTGCTTTTACGTTGCCTCATTGTTTTTTTTTCCAGTGAACATGCTTGTTACTTTGCACTCCAATCTGGAAGCGAACCAATAGCGGCAAAGCACGACCCAATGGCGCACCAGCATTGTCAGAGCTGCTGCACCTGTTCCGTGGTGGCTGCGCCGTGTCTTTCGATGACTTGCGTTGCGCTCTCCCCTCCTC